>CP125975.1:286960036-287188696 GCA_030063025.1 Avena longiglumis
CTGGTGGTCCGAGTATTGTCGTTTAAATCCTACTACTATTCCTAGTACTTGGGCTGCTTTAAAAACTGCTATCGTGTTCGTTTGTACCTCCCACTTATCAGCGTGATTTACTAAAGAATCGACACGCTTAGAGCAAGGGAAAATTACGTAGAAGAGTATTATCGGGGAATTGCAAGCAGGGATGGTTAGGTGTGGTCTTGTTGAATCTAATGAACAAATGCTTGCGTTTCTTTGGTGGATTAAACAAGGACATTCAACACATATTAGATTATAAGGAATATAATTCTATCACTTTCGTTTGTTTCATCTTGCTTGCAAAGCTGAGCGTGAAGTGCGAGGATGTGAAACACCATGGAGGAGGACTAATAGTCTGAGTCGCACATCCACTTGGACATCCAGACAATCGGCCTCCTCGTGATTCGCCTCCGACTACCACATCCAAGGCCACCACAAGATTTCCATTGCTCCTCCACCATCATCCAATGCTCCTGCTCGTAGTGCATCTTCTATGGCTTCCACAGGTAAAACTAAGGATATACAATGCATTAAGTCTTGGGGTTTTGGTCATATTGAGAGGCGATTGCACAACACAACGTGTGATGATGGTGCGAAGATGGTGAATCTGATTCCGGTGACTTGATGAAGATACACTAGCCCTTATTTACGCTCGAGATGGAACAATTACGATGATGATGGCGAGCCGAGGTAATGGGAGGCGAAGCTGGCTGATCAATACAAGAGTTTAATTACACAGCGTGTTGAGTGTGCAATTGAGCAAATATGAGCAAGATCAACGCCACAACCTGTTCCAAACACATGGTGTTGTCAAGGAAAAACTATACGGATCATCATTGATGGAGGAGTTGTAATAATCGGCGGTGTTGACATGGTAGAAAGCTTGCGCTTCAACAAGACAACACCCACATTCATACTACATCCAATGGTTTGAGAGTTCTCGCAAGATCAAGGTAACAAGAGCGATGCAGCGTGCATTTTACTATTGGTACATATTACGATTTTGTTGATTGTGATGTTGTACCTATGCAAGCTTGTTCTTTGTTACTTGGTAGACCATGGCAATTTGATAGAGAATCTGTTCATAATGGCAAAACTAACCACTATTCTCTTATGCATGATGGAAAGAAAATTGGTCTAAAACCTATGACTCCGAACAGATTTTAAAGATGATCTTGCTAGAGCTAGTAGAGCTAAAACTGAGGAGAAAAATAAAAGTGAAAATCAGTTGTTGCTGCAGATTTTATACCACCAAAGAACACTAAATCTGATTCTACACATACTCACTGAAATTCGTTTGAAGAGTCCATGTATGCTTGCAAATAAAATTGATATTGCTGAACTAGATGTAAACAATACTCAATGTTATGCAATTATACAAAGAGGTTTTGTTTTCATTTGAGGATATGCCTCCTTCTTTGCCACCCATTGTTGCTAACCTTTGCGGGAATATGAGGGCGTATTTTCCATTGAGTTGCCACCGGGACTACCTCCTATTAGAGGAATTGAGCATCAAATTGATCTAATTCCTGGTGCCACGTTGCCCAACCGCGCCATATAGAACCAATCCGGAGGAGACAAAGGAGATACACGCCAAATTAGGAACTACTCGTGGAGATCATATTCGTGAGTCCCTTAGCCCTTGTCTTGTTCCTATTATTTTGGTACCTAAGAAAGCTGGTTCTTGGCATGTGTACTGATTGTAGAGCTATCAATAATATTACTATTCGATATCGTCATCCTATTCCACGTTTAGATGACATGCTTGATGAATTGAGTGGCTCTACCATGTTTTCTAAAGTTGATTTGCGTAGTGGTTACCACCAGTTAAGTATGAAATTAGGAGATGAATGGAAATAAACATTTAAAACTAAGTTCGGTTTATATGAGTGGTTAGTAATGCCGTTTGGTTTAACTAATGCACCTAGCACTTTCATGAGATTAATGAGCGTTTTCGTGCTTTCATTGGGCGTTTTGTGGTAGTCTACTTTGATGATATCACGATTTATAGCAAATCTTTAGAGGAACATTTGGACCATTTACGTCTTTGTTTCAATGCTTTCGTGATGCGTTTGTTTGGTAACCTTGAGAAGTGCACCTTTTGCACCAATCGAGTTGCGTTTCTTGGCTATGTTGTTACATCACAGGTATTGAAGTGGATCCGCCAAGATTGAAGCTATTGAGAATTGGCAGCCCAAGGTGACACAAGTGAGGAATTTTCTTGGCCTCATTGGTTTTTATAAGCGCTTTGTCAAAGACTTTGGATCAATTGCCTTGCTGAATGAGCTTACCAAGAAGGATGTGCCCTTTGTTTGGGCGATGCACAACAACGCCTTCGTCATATTGAAAGATAAGCTAACACATGCTCCCTTACTCCAACTTCCTGATTTTACTAAGACTTTTGAGCTTGAATGTGATGCTAGTGGAATTGGTTTGGGAGGGTGTTATTACAAGAGGAAACTGTTGCATATTTTAGTGAGAAATTGAGTGGGGCTAGTACGAACTATTCTACTTATGATAAAGAATTATATCGTTGGTTGGGACATTAGAAACTTGGCAACATTGTCTATGGCCTAAGGAATTTGTTATTCATTACGATCATGAATCTTTGAAGCATATTAAGTAGTCAAGCTAAGTTGAATGCGTCATGCAAAGTGGGTTGAATTTATTGAGTCTTTTCCTTATGTTATCAAACACAAAAGGGTAAAGATAATATTATTCTTGATGCTTTGTCCGCCGTTATGCTTTGTTATCTCAACTTGACTTCAAAATATTTGGATTGGAAACTATTAAGGAACAATATGTGCGTGATCTTTGAATTTAAAGATGTGTTGCGAATTGTAGAGATGGTAGAACTTGGAACAAGTTAGGTCTTCAATGATGGATTTGTGTTAGTGCTAACAAACTATGCATTCGAGATAGCTCTGTTCGTCTTTTGTTGTTACATGAGGCGCATGGAGGAGGATTGATGGGACACTTTGGTGTCGAGAAGGCGGAGGATGTTCTGCACACTTCTTTTGGCCACGTGTCGTCGAGATGTTGAGAGATTTGTACCTGTTGCACTACTTGTCAAAAGCTAAGTCTGCCTTAATCCACATGGTTTATATATGCCTCTTCTGTTCCTAGTGTTTCTTGGGAGGATATTTCTATGGACTTTGTTTTGGGATTGCCACGAACACGAAGGAGAGGATAGTATTTTGTTGTTGTGGATCGGTTTTCTAAGATGGCACACTTTATTCCTTGTCATAAAGCGGATGATCTTTGCGCATATTGCTGATTGTTCTTCTTCGTGAAATTGTTCGTTTGCATGGTGTGCCAAATACTATTGTCTCTGATCGTGATACTAAATTTCTTAGCCACTTTTGGAGATGTTTATGGGCTAAGTTGGGGACTAAATTGCTGTTTAGTACTACATGTCATCCCCAAAGCGATGGTCAAACTGAAGTAGTAAATAGAACTTTGTCTACTATATTACGGCTGTTTTAAAGAAGAACTTAAAATTGTGGGAAGAGTGTTTACCTCATATAGAATTTGCTTATAATCGTTCATTGCATTGTACCACAAAGATGTGCCCATTTGAGATTGTGTATGGTTTTGTTCCTCGTGCACCTATTGATTTATTGCCTTTACCTTCTTGATTGCAACATAATTTGGATGCTACACAGCGCTGAAATGATATTAAACTTGCATAAGACTACTAAAGATAACATTGAACACATGAATGCTAAGTATAAACTTCTTTGAGGATAAAGGGAGAAAGCATGTTGTGTTTGATGTTGGCGATCTTGTTTAGTTACATTTGCGTAAAGATCGTTTTCTGATTTACATGAAGTCTAAGTTAATGCCACGTCTTCTTTGGTCCCTTTAAGGTGTTAGAAAATCAATGATAATGCATATAAACTTGAGTTGCCTGAGACTTTGGTGCAGTTAGTCCTACATTTAACATTGCATTTGAAGCCTTACTTTGGTGAGGAAGATGAGATTGCGTCGAGGGCGACTTCAATTCAAGAAGGGGAGCATGATGTGGACATCCTACTATTGATACAACCGTTGTACCTACTGACAACACACATACAAGGACCCATCACAAGATCTCGTGCTAAACAACTTAACTATCGGTACTTTCGTTTCTTGGAACTATTCCTTACATACATGAGAATATGATCTGCCTAAATCAGATACATTTCTTACTCTTAGGAATGATGGACCAAGCATGAATGAGAGGGACAAGCATTGGAGCATGGCCATGCATGGAGATGGCGACAAGCATGTGATGATCCAAGAGAAGGCCACGGATGAAGATTTCGAACTTTGAGGCCACCATAATGAAGAAAGAAGGCTTGGACGAAATATTCAAGATCAATACTTTACGAATTGTCCATAGCATAATATGGTGCTCGACACCTTTATTTTGGGCTGGCCCATGTAATTTTCATGAGGTTTTAATTAGCCACTTTTTAGAGTCCGTATTTGAGGAAAAGGGCTTTTAGGGTTGGATTCGCCACCACTTCCATGGCTGGCGAAACCCCACCTTTCGCCTTAAATCGCCCATAGCCGAACCTTTAGACTCGGATTTTGTTTAGACATTAAGTTAGCCATAGTCGCAACTCGCCAACTCGGCGTCGTAGAGGCCTCAGGTACTGCACCTATTCAGGATCCCACCTCTTTCAATAAAGCTTTCCTCTTAATCCGCAATATCTTGATTGCAATATTGGTTCTTACTTGTTCTCGATTTGGTGGGAATTAAGACCCTCATTGGTCGGTGATCGTGTTCACGGGATCGGTAACCTCGAGATTGGCCTAGCGATTGCATTGGCGCTCGTGCTCGCCGTGTAGTCGGATCAAGCCGAACTCCACCAAATATATTATCGCCATCTCAAAAGATCGGACACCTTTGCCCCATCATACACAACGCGCTGAAATGATATTAAACTTGCATAAGACTACTAAAGATAACATCGAACATATGAATGATAAGTATAAACTTGCTGGGGATAAAGGGAGAAAGCATGTTGGGTTTGATGTTGGAGATCTTGTTTGGTTACATTTCGTAGGATCGCTTTCACTGATTTACGCAAGTCTAAGTTAATACCAGCGTGTTGCTGGTCCATTTAAGGTGTTCTGAGAAAATAAATGATAATGCATATAAACTTGAGTTACTGCGAGACTTTGATGCAGTTAGTCCTCGTTTAACATTGCAGATTTGAAGCCTTACTTTGGTGAGGAAGATGAGATTGAACCGAGGGGCGACTTCAATTCAGAAGGGAGCATGATGTGGACATCCCTTCTATTGATACAACCGTTGTACCTCTGACTACACACATACAAGGACCCATCACAAGATCTCGTGCCAAACAACTTAACTATCAGGTACTTTCGTTTCTTGGAACTATTCCTCACATACATGAGAATATGATGCTGCCTAAATCAGATATATTTCTTACTCTTAGGAATGATGGACCAAGCATGAATGAGAGGGACAATCATTGGAGCATGGCCATGCATGGAGATGGCAGCGAGCGTGTGATGATCCAAGAGAAGACCACGGATGAAGATTTCAGAACTTTGAGGCCACCATAATGAAGAAAGAAGGCTTGGACGAAATATTCAAGATCAATACTTCACGAATTCGTCCATAGCTTAATATGGTGCTGCGACACCTTTTATTTTGGGCCAGGCCCATGTAATTTTCGCAGGATTTTAATTAGCCATTTTTTAGAGTCCGTATTTGAGGGGAAAAGGACTTCTAGGGTTGGATTCGGCCACCACTTCCATGGCTGGCCGAAACCTCACCTTTTCCTCCTTAAATACTCCCCATAGACGTCACCCTAGACTCGGATTTTGTTTAGACATTACGTTAGCCTTCATAGCAACTTCGCCAAGGCTCGGCGTCATGAGAGGCCTCTTGTGCCGCACCTATTCAGATCCCACCTTTTCAATAAAGCTTTCATCTTAATCCATAATATCTTGATTGCAATATTAGTTCTTACTTGTTCTCGATTTGGTAGGAATTAAGACCCTCATTTGGTTAGGGTGATCGTGTTCCTTGAGGATCGGACTTCGGAAGATTGGCCTAGCGATTGCATTGGCGCTCGTGCTGCGCCGCGTGTAGTCGGATCGGCAGTCCCGAACTCCACCAAATCGATTATCGCCATCTCATCGAAAGATCGGACACCTTTGCCCTATCACAAAATATTTTAAATGCGTGATAGAGGAGCATGTCAAATGTGGCATGTCCATTCTTGTTCACAACACTATTAGTACAATACAAGGATAGCAAATGGAATGCATACGCAAGGTCAAAGTGCATGGAAATAGTTCGAACATCCTCCAAATGTGGGAACTCAAAAACTCCATATAACGTAGTAGTGGGGCACTCAAAGCATTGGATCAAAATTTCAATCAACATCTTTGATGCAAGAATAGGAGAATCGCAAAAACACATGAGGAAAAATATCCAAAGCAACATCATTATGTGTGCAAACCAACCATTGGAAAGAGAAATAGTTCAATATGGTGGAATCCATACACATATCATCAACATCAAGTATCATGGGAATATGAGTATCCCAAGTGGAAGAAAAAGCGACATGTTTGCAAAGAAACCAAATGAAAGAGCAAGTGGTCCTTATGTTTGTTGCAACAACAAGACGAGATTCTTGGAAGCTCTCATGACAATACATGCTCTTAATGGAATTGTGGTTGCACACAAAACATCGGAAAGAAAATGTTCAACATTTTGTTGCAACACACAAAGCATCATTATCCAAAAGCGAAGAAACATGAATGTCACAAGGTGAGATAATACCATCAACATGCTTGCAATCAAAACATAGGAAAGAGCAATTTGCCAACATGAAAGATGCAAAGCATGCAAAAGGTATCAGAGCTGGTTTCGATCTTGAACTCACTTGTGGGATGCTCTCTAGAGCTCTTTTTTTCAACTCGTGCTCAGCAGGGTTGACATTCTTGTGCGGGTACCTACACACATCATACACCAAAGGAAGAACGTGTGTGCATGGTAGAGATACACATCATCCATCATGACGTATCTCTTCTTGTGCACATCACCATTAATGTTAATCAAGTATGAAAGAGATGCATGGTGAGTATGCAAGTGGGGAACATGCTTATCATGGCAATCATCAAAATCTCCACAAATTGAGAAAGCTATGGGGGCCATCTCATTATAATGCATAAGATCAATATTGTTGCAAGCAAAACAAGTGAAATAGCAAGCATTCATCTTATACAACAGCGGGAGAAATTGAATGACTAGCATGACAAGACAAGTCCGAAGAAATTGGAGGATACACACAAGATGCATAGCATGGCATGTTTATGGAAATGATATCGAATCAAACAATTCCACATGATCAATAATATCTGCGATGATGGAGGGTTAACCTCTTGGGTGGCCCGATCTTCCGCGGATCTCGTGTTCAAATCGATGGGAAAGCGAGGGAAAGGGAGAAGGTAGTGGGCGGACACACACCTCGCGAATAACACGATGAACACCGCATAAAACTCACACGATACAAGGCCGATTGCTCCCGAGCGGCCACCGGTCGATAGAATCCTCGCAAGGAAAGAGCGGTCAACGTGCTTCCTCAAATCCACATCGGAGAGGGTGATGCAGCGACCTACGGTCGTTACTACATCTTGGTCTCCAACTTCGCCAAGTCTTCATGGACTCCAAAGGTGAATCCGTTCCTCTATCGAGCCCCTTCCTACCCTATTGAATGGTATGCTACTTCATACTCGTCACATATGCATGATAGGTTCACATTGACAAGTCTGAGGCAAGGAGGAAGCCCGAGCATCAAGACCGACAAGGCGGAGGCTTGGAAGAGGAGGCGGAAGAAGGCGGATCGTCAAATGCTCTGTCGCTAAGCGGTACTCTGGGACACAGCGCCGGTACTACCGCCCGGCACTTCTGCGCCTGCACCTACCGACCTTGAGCGACACGGCGCAAGCCAAATGCTCTCTGTCATCGGCGGTACTACCGCCCCGGATCCGGTACTACCAGCACGCTTACGCCCCTCGCCACCAGCAGATGGCTCCAAGCTGAAGCTCCGGGACCTGGCGGTACTACGGTCCCAGGCGGTACTACGGACCAAGCGGTACTACGGTCCCAAGTCGACTACGCTCTGGCGATGCTGGCGCACTAGTTGGGCCACACCCATGTATCCCCTTTACTTACCAAACCCTAGTTTATCCCCAAACTACCCTTGGTTAGTGGTTGGCCTATAAATAGAGCCTCCACCCTCATGTATCCCTTAGGCATAGATGATAGACTAAAGAAACCCCATTGTGGAATCTCTAGTTTTGCCTCATCCCCTTTACCAAGGGACCGACTATCGTCACCAACCTCGATTGGACTTTGCATCACGCATCCATCGTTGAACAAGGCCTTGGGTTCTCGGTTTCTCGCCCAAGTCATCAAGACCCTCCTCAAGGTGATCTTCCCTCTCCGATGTGGATTTGAGAGCACGTTGACCGATCTTTCCTTGAGGATTCTATCGGACCGGTGGCCACCGTTCGGGAACAATCGGCCTTGTATCGTGTGAGTTTTGCGTGTGTTCATCGTGTTCTTCGAGGTGTGTGTTAAACGCTACCTTCTCCCTTTCCCTCGCTTTCCCATCGATTTGACCACGAGATCCGTGAAGATCGGGCACCCAAGAGGTTAACCCCTCCATCATCTGGTATCAGCAGCTTTTGGTTGCCACGGATTTCTCATCGATTTGGTCTTTTCCCCATAAATTTGAAAATTTCACCAAAAATAGCCCCAATTCGTGTTTTGGATCGATCTGTGATTTGAGTGAGTTTTGGTAGGTTTTGATCCGTGGATTACTTGCTAAACTTGTTGATCTACCTTCCTTTGCGTTCCCATAGCCTAATTCCTTGATTTCCCCCGTCGATTTGGTGTTTTCTTGAAGATTTTCCCCAAATCGCTTCAAACTCCGAAATCGCGTGAGATCTGGTTTCTCTCGGCGGTACTACCGCTCAAATCTCTGATACTACCAGCGGTACCAAAATCGATACTACCGCCCAGAGAAAAGCGACAAGTTCAGTTTCGACCTCTCCTTTATTTTGAGCATAACTTTTGCATCGAACTCGGATTTTGGTGTTCTTTAGCTCGTTTGAAGAGGAGAAGGAGCTCTACATCATCATTCATATTGTTCATGCTATATCCTCCATCCAAATTTCGTGAGCAAGGCGGAATCCAACAATAAAGGGTGAAGATCGTTGTGAAAAGGTATAAACATTCCATGACTTCTCCCCACTTGCATTCCTTTGTGAACCCCACTATCTTTGCGAGCAACAAACACCTATTGAGACTAGTTCCTCTTATGATTGCTTGGGCTATGCACATTTGATACCTTGTAGATTCGAGCAAACATTGTGGGCGCTATCTCATATAGTTATCTTGTATAGTTGTTGGCACAAGGAAGAGGCAAGTGAAAAGAAAAAAAAAAGAATAAGAGTGATACAAAAGAAAAAAATAGAAAAAGGAGAAAATAAAAGAAAGAGATATACATGTGCCTTATAGAATAGGAAAGCAAGCTCGATGAACATCATATAGGTGGTATTTATTGTGCATATCTTGTAGCCCACCAATTTTGTGCAATCGAACTAGCGTCTCTCCTTGTACTTGTGTGACACGAGCTTATAGTCTTCGCCAGGTAATCTTTTGGTTCTTAGCTCACTTTCTCCGCCGCACAAGTCCCATTTATCCCACTATGTGTTTCCTTGTACATATTTCCTATCTTGTGGATTGACTTGTTTTGCTTTGTGATCATTGTGGTTCTTTACTTGCCATTACAACATCTTGATTTTAGATTGGTTCTTGACATGCCACTTTCCATACCTATCCACCATAGGCCTTGTGTGTGTGTGTTTTTTGGTTAGTAGTTGGTTTTGGTGTTCCGCGTGAACTTCACTTTGCTTGGTTTATTGCTCTCAAGTGTGGCCACTTATGCGTCACGATCTTCAAGGTAAAGTAAGGTTTGGCGTTGTATCCCTAACTCCTACCACTTCCATATACACCACTTGGTCTTGTGCATCATGTCTAGGGACTCGGGCAGGATGATATCTATGAAGAATCCATGATGAGCCACCATGACTACGACTCCACAAGTATAGAGGACATGGCGGGCACAACATCGACAATGGCTCGCATGCTTTGAGGACCGAGCACTACACCTCACGACTCCACATGCATGGAAGACATGGAGCTCTCGTCGACAATGGCTCCTCATGCATGGAGCCTATGGAGCACTACAGACAATGGCTCCACATGCTTGGGTGATATGGAGTACTACCAACAACTACTCCCCATGCATGGGCGACTTGAGTGCGACATGATGTCGCCTCGCCAAGCATGGAGGACACGGAGAACTTCGCCGACTTTGATGGCTCCTCCATGAGCCATGAAGAATTCCTCCACCGTGTGGAGATGGAAGCCCTACGCCAAGCAAGAGGCGCATCATCAAGATTCCATGACCTTCAACGCATGGCGTGCCACACCAAAGGAACCACCTACTTGATGATTCACCTCCAAGGCGACATGCCACCACCTCCAAGGCGTCAAGCTCTACCATCTCCAAGGCACCAAGCTTCATCACCAAGGCGTAGCTCAACTCCTATCCAAACAAGAGTGGCGTCCAAACATCATATGCATCAAGAGGTGCCAAGAAACAAGACTCTTCATCGACAAACATCCTCTTATGAGCATCGCCACCATAAAGAGGATACAAGACAAAGTCAAGGCATCTTAAGCCATAAAGGCGAAGAATTCATGATGAGCACCAACCATAATGCTCAAGCAAGCTCAAGAAGGCACCACAAGCACAAGAAGAGTGCCAAGGCAAATGATCATCGTCGCGAGTGTCATGTGGGCGACCAAGTCGCCACCTACATCAACCATCGGCAAGGCACACGCCAATGATCTCCGTCGACACCATCATAGGGCACCTTCAACTACTCGTGCCACCACCACAATGGCACCAGAGCAAGCCTTCCTCCGCCATCAAGCTTCAATGCCTCGCTTGACTTCCACGACCTGCCAGCGAGGAAAATGTAAACCTCTACTTGCCAAGTTGGATAGCATGAGCCTACCTCCACCACTACTACGAGATGGCCACAACACGGTCGAGCATGGGATTTTCCTTCGACCATGGAGGAAGTGATGATGCCCATCTTATGGCATCCAACTTTGAAGCGACAAGGTCAGAATGGTGAGCATGGGATTTTCCCTTCACCAAAGGAGGCGCATGGAGTTGAGGAACCGAGCCTACCCCCATATGCTTGATTGATGATGTGGTACCAATCCCATGTGAGTGAGAGCCACTTAGCCCACTTGAGTGAGAACAAGAGTGAGACAGTGACTCCACCTTATGTGAGATTGAGTGCTTCCACTTGGAGGGCATGAGATACTACTAGTGTGTTGAGTGGTAGTTGATAGGTCAAGTGAGAACATTTCGAATTCTAACAACTTACCCTCTACCTCTAGTGTGTTCTCTTGTGTTGTGCTAGGTTCCATGGATGAAGACACGCCAAGCCATGAAGCAATGATGCCTCGAATGGATAAGATGTACATGGTGCACGGAGATGATGCTATGCCATGGCTACATCAAGAAGACGAAGTCGTCCACAAGGAGACCACTACTTCCACAACACCCACTTCATATGAGAGGTATGACCAAGGTACCAATAAGGGTGTTGATGATGCCATGATCCCACTAGTGGACATGATGAATTGTGAGGATATGCATGCTATGGATGATACTTGTGACATTACATATGCTTCATCCACATTCCCATGTGATGCTTTGCCTTTGCATAATATTGATCATGTGGAATTGTTTGATTGCGATATCATCGCCCTAAACATGCCATGCTATGCATCTTGTGTGTATCCTCAATTGCTTTGGACTTGCCTTGTCATGCTAGTCATTCAATTTCTCCGTTGCTTGCGATAAGATGAATGCTTGCTATTTCACTTGTTTGCTTGCAACAATATTGATCATATCGTTCTAATGAGATGGCCCCATAGCTTTCTCAATTTTGGAGATTTTGATGATGGCCATGATAAGCATGTTCCCCCCTTGCATACTCACCATGCATCTATTTCATACTTGATTGAAATTAATGGTGATGTGCACAAAAGATATCGTCATGATGGATGATGTGTATCTCTACCATGCACACGTTCTTCCTTTTACATATGATGTGTGTAGGTACCCACCACGAGAATGTCAACCTCGGTTGAGCACGAGTTGACAAAAGAGCTCTGAGAGCATCCCACAAGTGAGTTCAAGATCGAACCCGGCTCGATACCTTTTGCATGCTTTGCATCTTTCATGTTGGCAAATTGCTCTTCCCTATGGTTTGATTGCAAGCATGTTAATGGTATTATCTTCCCTTGTGACATGCATGTTTCTTCGCCTTTAGATAATGATGCTTTGTGTGTTGCAAAAAAAATGTTGAACAATTTACCTTTCCGATGTTTTATGTGCAACCACAATTCCTTTAAGAACATGTATTGTCATGAGAGCTTCCAAGAATCTCGTCTTGTTGTTGCAACAAACATAAGGACCACTTGCTCTTTCATTTGGTTTGTTTGCAAACATAATATTGTTGTTGTTTTGGACATTCTTCCTTTTGTGTTTTTGCCAAATTCTCCAAGCTTTGCATCAAAGATGTTGATAAAATATCTATTCGATTGCTTTGAGTGCCACAATAAGATGTTATATGGAGTTTTTGAGTTCCCACATTTGGATGATGTTCAAACAATTTCCATGCACTTTGACCTTGCATATGTATTCCATTTGCTATACATGCAGTGTACTAATAGTGTTGTGAACAAGAATGGACATGCCACATTTGACATGCTCCTCTATCACGCACGAAAATATTTTGCTTGGTCTTTGTTGTGTAAAGGTACAAGTGCATACACGTCAACCTCTACCAACTACGTGTTGACAAGAAGAACCGAAGAGAGTTACCTATGGCTACCGTTCATCGAGCTATCTCTCCAAGCTAAGGTGACTTCCTTCTACTTGAGGACTCATGCTATAATCTTCATGAATTGGCTACGCTTTGAGTGTTGCTTTGCTTTTGTTATGAGCTTTGTAGGCTTCAAGGAAGGTGAAGGAACATTGAAGTGTTGTCAAGTCAATCTTCACGAGGACGACTATATGGTGAACCCCAGGATCAAGAAGGTCTCTCGACCGCTTCTACTTTGTGATGAGCATGTAGAGTCGAGGACGACTCTTTTTGAAGGGGGCGATGCAGCCCGACCTACGGTCGTTACTACATCTTGGTCTCCAACTTCGCCAAGTCGTCATGGACTCCAAAGGTGAATCCGTTCCTCTATCTGAGCCCCTTCCTACCCTATTGCATGGTATGCTACTTCATACTCCGTCACATATGCATGATAGGTTCACATTGACAAATGCGGAGGCAAGGAGGAAGCCGGAGCATCAAGCCCGACAAGGCGGAGGCTTGGAAGAGGCGGAAGAAGAGATCGTCAAATGCTCTCTGTCGCGGTACTAGGACACAGCGGCCGGTACTACCGCCCGGCTACGCTACCGCCACCTTGACGACACCAAGCCAAATGCTCTCTGTCACCGGCGGTACTCTACCGGATCCGTACTACCGGGCCACGCAGCACTACCGCCACCAACAAAGCGGCTCCGGTGACTCCGGGACATGGCGGTACTACCGGTCCCAGGCGGTACTCGGACCAAGCGGTACTACGGTCCCAAGTCGGTACTACGCTCTGGCGATTACTGCGCGCACTAGTTGGGCCACAGCCCATGTATCCCCCTTTACTTACCAAACCCTAGTTTTATCCCCAAACTACCCTTGTTTAGTGGTTGGCCTATAAATAGAGCCTCCACCCCTCATGTATCCCTTAGGCATAGATGATAGACTAAAGAAAACCCCCATTGTGGAATCTCTAGTTTTGCCTCATCCCCTTTACCAAGGGGACCGACTATCGTCACCAACCTCGATTGGACTTTGCATCATGCATCCATCGTTGAACAAGGCCTTGGGTTCTCGGTTTCTCGCCCCCAAGTCGTCAAGACCCTCCTCAAGGTGTTCTTCCCTCTCCAATGTGGATTTGAGGAGCACGTTGACCGATCTTTCCTTGCGAGATTCTATCGGACGGTGGCGCCGTTGGAACAATCGGCGTTGTATCGTGTGAGTTTTGCGTGTGTTCATCGTGTTCTTCGCGAGTGTGTGTTAAGCTTCGCTACCTTCTCCCTTTCCCTCGCTTTCCCATCGATTTGACCACGAGATCCGTGAAGATCGGGCACCCAAGAGGTTAACCCCTCCATCGGAGGAAGAACACCTTGGGAGTGTGGCATCGCTAAAACCACTACAAGAAAATCGCGTTGAATTTGTGCATTGCATCGTCATCATCATATGTTGTTTGTCTAAAACTATTTTTAAAAGCCTGGTTTTGTTTTCTTTTTCGCGCGTCTTTTATTCAAGCGTCAAACCGGGTCCCGGATTATTTTGTTTTGTCAGCGTCGGATTACCATGCTGGTTGAAATAAATAATTTAGTTATATTATTTTAGTGGGGCGTCGAGCGGGCGATTGACCCGACGACCACCCAGAAAAATACAAAGCGCCCACTCGTAAATCCTAAAACTACCCAACTTCCTACCCCCTTGCCTCCACATCACTCGCCAATCGAACATGCCACCTCACTTTTCTCTTCCCCACAACCACCAACCGCCACATCGGCCTCCACCACCTCTCTCCTCACATTACGGCCCCACCACAACCACACACGCCTTGCCCAGACCACCTCCCCCTGGCCCTATCTCCCTGGTCCCTGGGCCCCACCCGCGTCGGCCCACTCGCCAGCAGCTCACCGCGTCCCCGTGGCCCCACCTCTTCCCGCGGGTCCCGCTCCCCGCGTCCCCCACGCGGTGCGCCTCCCCCACCTTCCTCTCTTCCTCCCCGCGGGCGGCCTGCGCCCCTTCCTTCTTCTCCCTCTGCGCCGGCTACCCTCCCCCCCCTTCTCCGGCCACCACCTCCCCGGCCCCGGCGCTCACCCTCGCCTCCGCGCCTCGCCTGTCGCCTACGCCTTCACCACCGCCGCTCCCCACCCCTCGTCGCCGGCCCCTCTCGAGCCATCTTTCACCGCGGCCGCCCGTCGCTCCGTCGGGTCCCCGCATCGGCGCGCTTTGTGACCCGCCACCTCTCCGGCTCGCCCCTCTGCCTCAGCGTCCCGCCAGTTCAACCTCGCCGTGGCCCGTTTCCTGCCGGCTGCTCACCTCCGCCCTCCCTCGGCTCGCCGGGCTCCGCCTCGTCCTCCCCAGCCCGAGCCCGTCGCCCAGCGTCCACCTCCCTTCCCTTGGCGCCCCTCGCCTCGAGCCGCCGCTCCCCTGACTCCTCGCGCCGCCTCGTTGTTCGCCTTCCGGCGAGTTCTGGCGCCAGTCGACCTCGCCGTCCCCTCTGAGAACGCATCCCGAGCCTTCCCACAGTGGTGCACTGCCTACTTTGTCGCCGTCATCGCCCGGGTCCCGCTCGTCGGCCTCCTCTGGTCCCGGCCTCGGCCCATGTCCGGCACCCGTCGCTTCCACAGCCTTGAGCAAAGCCGGTTTCTCTCTGAAGCCTCCTGTGCGTGTGTGTGAGAAGTGTAAGTGTCTGTCTTGTCGGTTTGGTGCCAATCAAGCCCTTTGCCCAAGAGGCGGAACAATCACCACAATGCCAACAACCGGGAACGAACAAGTTCTTAAATCACGGGCGCCGAGTTACGCCACTGTACCCGGATCTTCTAAGGGAATCATCAAGTGGTCCACCGAACCCGAACCCGAGTTCTTGACGCAGCGACAAGATCTCCTTCATGGAAAGCGAACCGGAGACCTCCGCCATGGATCGTCGAGCACTTCTACGGACCCGCGGGATGACATGTTCTTCGCCCAAAGGCGACAAGGTTCTCTTCACGGATTTGAGACCACGACGAAGCGACAAGATCATCGTCATAGAACCGAAGGCCACATGGCGACAAATACTTCCTCGAGGATGCGGTGCTTCACCACTGGATGCGACAAGACCTACCTCGATATCCGAGGCGTTTACGCGAACGAGAACCGAGGCCGATCCGAGCGCCAAGACCTTGACGAGGCAAACCCGATTCGCGAGCCGCACCGACCACGAAGCATGACAAGACCTGCCCGTTGTTCGAACGTTCCGCCGGAGACGGACCACAGGCCTGAGACCACCGAATCCGGAACCCCAAGTTCGTGAACCCTAATGTGTGAACCTTCCGAAACCCTATTTTATAACATAATAACAACTTGTTGCATATTGAATTGTCATACTCGCATGCATATCTGTGGTTTGGGGGCCTTATGCGATTCACCTAATAATTAAATATGGGGCCCATGCGGGCAAATCTAGTCTCTTATTGGCCTCATTTAAATTGGTGTAGCGAACCCGGTACTATCTCTTGCCATGCTAAAACAACATTTAACTTGCGGGGTTTTCTAAACAACTTGAACCACTTGAATAACTGTCGGGACCCCGGTTCCGCTTAATATGACCTAATCGCATCGCACCTTTTCCATGTCATGCATAATACATGCATCATGCCGATCTTCTGCCGTAGTAATAAATATTGCATTCGGTGTTTCTTCTAGTGTTTTTGCTTCTTCGCGGATTGGGCCGTTGAGTTGATGTGAGCTTCGCCCCGATCTTCGGTTGAACCTTCGACATGTTTTCAGGCGAGCATCTCCCCCTTTCTACCTATCTTACTTTTATAGTCTTTATTCCCTCCTGTTGATCTATTCATGCGTGTTGCGATGCTTTAGTTTAGTACATGATATAAATGCGACCCTATATTGCCTTGGACACATCCTATTACATTGTTTGGTAGATAGTTGGACTTGCAGCGTCGTGATCGCTTGCTCAAGTGTTGTTGCGTGTTGTCAAATGCCACGATTGTTGGAGTAATGCCGCATGTTGATGTTGGGGATGATCATAGTTTTACTTATCACACTTTAATTCTGTTTAACCACTAAAATTGAAATAAGCGAGGCATCGGTGGGTGATAGCAAACATTTGGTTTCGAGCCCACTTGTGTCGTAAGACCCAGTACTTGATACTGTTCCTTGATTTATCGCGCTATCCACATCCGGAGGTATATGGGACCCCACGAGCGAGCTTGATTCATCTTATTTCTTGGGGCCACAAACTAGTTTGAGGTTTTATTTACGATCTGTACTTATGCCATGCTACTTATGTATTTAAATTGTGCGACGGATAGCACCTTTGTCTTTGATTTAGGATCGTGGCACGATTCCATGATGTCGACAAGCCGATTTTGGGTTCCCGATCGTTCCTGACCCCACAACCTTGAGTCCGTCTCGAGCTTGCTTAGTCGTTGCGGGTCTACTTTGGGGTGGCCCTGAAATATTCTGAGTCTGTGATTGTTCGATCGTGAAAGCCTCGTTGGGTTTTGATTTGGTTTTCGAGGTTGATCGGCGTGTGTTGCTATTGGTGCACCGGGGTAAAACTTTCTGAAAGCGTGTCGCGGATATGGGCGACTTGGAGCCGATCTCGATCATAGACAAGCATAACTAAAGTTTATTGTAAATTTGACTTTATAATGACTAGTAATCAGCTTCACTATAATGGAATGGCTAATTAATCGCCCACAATTGCTTGTTTGGGTAAACTTGCGACCATTGTACTGACTAGTAAGTATTACCTTCTAGCGGAATGGCTAAATGAAAGTACCAACAAGCTTTGGGTTTCGGTTATCTCATGCGATTGTATCGACTAGTAAGTGTTGCCACTATAACGGAATGGTTAACTAAAAGTGCCTTGCTTATTTTATCGGGATGATAATCTCAATCGACTAGTAATTCATAGCGATAAGCGAATAAGTAAAAGCCAGCGGTGTGAGTTCCTCGGTTGACTTCCTCGTTTGGTCTCGAGGAAACACCGGGATGGGTTGTTTGGTGTTAGCTTGGGTTGGATCCGGATAGGTCATTCTCACCCCTCGATAACCGGTTGTATCGAGTCTCTATAGGTTGTTAGTGCATCTTTGCACTGCTCGATCCACCATACCTATGTGGCGAGGACGTCAATTCTAGCCTCGCCGTGTCTTGGCCTCGATCTTGGCGCTCCTCTTTTCCTTTGCCCTTTGTCGGCACCCTTTTGTTTAAGCGGGTTTGAGGCGGCGTCGTTAGCGGGGTTACCCTTCCGGCTTGGCACAGGCGGGGTTATGGGCGCCATTGGTTATTCTTGGGCTCTTAGCCCCATTTGCATCTTGTCGTAGTCGGATCTTTGTATCGCTTCTGGTGATTTGGATCTTTGTATATTATATTTGTATTCTTGACTCATGGAGTCGAGTTGTATATATCTCATTACGTGGGTCCCATCGAGGACTTGTGTGTAATGTTATTATTGCCGTTTTCCACATACGAAAGTGCTGGTGGCGCTGAATCGTTTCTATGCGGGTTTGGCGAATTTTGCTCAAACTTGCATAGGTCTGAGGGTGTTCTGAGTGGTATCGAGCTCGGCGATTCTGATACCCCACAAGTCCAGCCTGTAGGATAACCTAGCTAACGGCCGAAGTAGAGTGTCAAAACTATTTTGTAAAATCGGTTGGATAGTTCTGGTTAGGTCTTCTTTTACTCCTCATCCCTCTGCTATTCTCCTCTTATCTCGACGTGTTTTGGAATCTGCTCTCTCCCTCCTCTTCGAGTCCAGGAATTCTCGTGGTCGGGTTTCCGTCGTACCTTCAGGGTTTCGCTTCCTCCTCTGATAACGGTGTTCTACCGTCCGATGTTCAAGCTGCCTGATGAATCCGTCTACGGAGTTACCATCCTTTGATCCTTGTTTGTGCCTTCCGGTGTTTTCCGACGCGACGACATCATCTACGCCAGATCCGATGCGTACGCATCACTCCTTTGTTCGAACCTCGATTGTCGAGATCTTGATCGATTCGAGAATGGTTGCATTCTTTTCTTGATTGTGCAAAGTAATAGTTTGGAGTGCGTGATGGATTGGCCCCATGCCGACTACCCTTTCTATTCGCTTTTGTACATTGGCGTGGGCGAATGCATCGGTTCCCCTTTTCGCCAAGCTAGAGGTGGCTTTATTTGTTGATACCTCGCCTTGATCTTTTATTCTGGGAGAGTTCTCGGCGATCCACAACGACCTCTTGTTA
This sequence comes from Avena longiglumis, assembly GCA_030063025.1. Classification (NCBI taxonomy): domain Eukaryota; kingdom Viridiplantae; phylum Streptophyta; class Magnoliopsida; order Poales; family Poaceae; genus Avena; species Avena longiglumis. Next base: position 286,979,254 of record CP125975.1, read on the forward strand.
GTGGTGTCGCGAGGAACTACGAAGCGAGAAGGCGCGGATCGCCGACCTTTCCTTCCGGTACCATGAGGCGGATCTCGGCGAGATCCCTTGTTAGTGGTGTCGAATTGTGGCATCCTAAAACCACTACTAGAAAATCGCGTTGAATTTGTGCATTGCATCGTCATCATCATATGTTGTTTGTCTAAAACTATTTTTTAAAAAAGTTTTGTTTTCTAAGCCGTCTTTTATTCAAGCGTCAAAACCGGGTCCCGGATTATTTTGTTTTGTCGCGTCGGATTACCATGTTGGTTGAAATAAATAATTTATTATATTATTTTAGTGGGGCGTCGAGCAGGCGATTGACCCGAGCGACCACCCGGAAAAATACAAAGCGGCCCACTCGTAAATCCTAAAACTACCCAACTTCCTACCCACCCTTGCCTCCACATCACTCTGGATCGGAACATGCCACCTTTTTCTCTTCCCCACCCAACCACCAACCGCCACATCGGCCTCCACCACTCTCTCTCCCTCACCCCACCACACAACCACACACGCCTTGCGCCAGACCACCTCCCCAGCCTGTCTCCTGGTCCTGGGCCCCTTGTCGGCCCACTGCCAGGACTCACCGCGTCCCGTGGCCCCACCTCTTCCATGGGTCCGCTCCCCGCGTCCCAGTGGTCGCCTCCCCCCCTTCCTCTCTTCCTCCCCAGGCTTCTGCCCCTTCCTTCTTGTCCCTCTGCGCCGGCTACCCCCCCCCCCTTCTCCGGCCACCACCTCCCCGGCCCCGGCGCTCACCCTCGCCTCCGCGCCTCGCCTGCCGCCTGCGCCTTCACCACCGCCGCTCCCCACCCCTCGTCGCCGGCCCCTCTCGAGCCATCTTTCACCCGCAGCCGCCGGCCGCCCCGTCGGGTCCCCATCAGCGCGCGCGCAACCGTCTTGCCTCTCGCTCCGGCTCGCCCCTACGCCTCGCCCGTCCCTTGGAGTTCAACCTCGGCGTGGCCCCGTTCTGTCGGCCCGCTCACCTCGCCCCTCCCTCGGCTCGCCGCGGGCTCCGCCTCGTCCTCCCGCGGCGGCCGTCGCCCCAGCGTCCACCTCCCTTCCCGCGGCGCCCCTGCCTCGAGGCCCGCTCCCCCTGACTCTCGCCGCCCGCCTCGTTGTTCGCCTTCGGCGAGTTCTGCGCCGATGGTCGACCTCGCGTCCCCTCTGCGAACCGCATCCGAGCCTTCCCCCACAGTGCGTGCCTGCCTTTGTCGCCGTCATCGCCCGGCGGGTCCCGCTCGTCGGCCTCCTCACGGTCCCGGCCTCGGCCCCATATGTCCGGCCACCCGTCGCTTCCACCAAGCGCCTTGCGAGCCATGCGGTTTCTCTCTGAAGCCTCACATGCGTGTGTGAGAAGTGTAAGTGTCTGTCTTGTCGATTTGGTGCCAATCAAGCCCTTGCCCAAGGCGGAACAATCACCACAATGCCAACAACAGAACCGAACAAGTTCTTAAATCACGGGCAGCGGATTACGCCACACCCACCGCGGATCTTCTAAGGGAATCATCAAGTGGTCCACCGAACCCGAACCCGAGTTCTTGACGCAGCGACAAGATCTCCTTCATGGAAGCGAACCGGAGACCTCCGCCATGGATCGTCGAGCACTTCTACGGACCCGGGATGACATGTTCTTCGCCAAAGGCGACAAGGTTCTCTTCACGGATTTGAGACCACGACGCCGAAGCGACAAGATCATCGTCATAGAACCCGAAGGCCACATGAGCGACAAATACTTCCTCGAGGATGCGAGTGCTTCACCACAGATGCGACAAGACCTACCTCCGATATCCGAAACGTTTGGAACCCGAACCGAGGACCGATCCGAGCGCCAAGACCTTGACGAGGAACCGATTCGCGAGAACGCACCCGACCACAAGCATGACAAGACCTGCCCGTTGTTCGAAACGTTCCAGAGGCCGGACCACAGGCCTGAGACCGACCACGAATCCGGAACCCCAAGTTCGTGAACCCTAATGTGTGAACCCTTCCAAACCCTATTTTATAACATAATAACAACTTGTTGCATATTGAATTGTCATACTCGCATGCATATCTGTGGTTTGGGGGCCTTATGCCGATTCACCTAATAATTAAATATGGGGCCCATATGCGGGCAAATCTAGTCTCTTATTGGCCTCATTTAAATTGGTGTAGCGAACCCGGTACTATCTCTTGCCATGCTAAAACAACATTTAACTTGCGGGGTTTTCTAAACAACTTGAACCACTTGAATAACTGTCGGGACCCCGGTTCCGCTTAATATGACCTAATCGCATCGCACCTTTGCCATGTCATGCATAATACATGCATCATGCCGATCTTCTGCCGTAGTAATAAATATTGCATTCGGTGTTTCTTCTAGTTTTTTTGCTTCTTCGCGGATTGGGCCATTGAGTTGATGTGAGCTTCGCCCCGATCTTCGGTTGAACCTTCGACATGTTTTCAGGCGAGCATCTCCCCCTTTCTACCTATCTTACTTTTATAGTCTTTATTCCCTCCTGTTGATCTATTGCTATCTGTGTTGCGATGCTTCAGTTTCCGTACCTGTGATATACCGTGCAGCCCTATATTGCCTTGGACACATCCTATTACCTGTTGTTTGGTAGATAGTTGGACTTATGGCGTCGTGATCGCTTGCTCAAGTGTTGTTGCGTGTTGTCAAATGCCACAGTTGTTGGAGTAATGCCGCATGTTGATGTTGGGGATGATCATAGTTTTACTTATCGCACTTTAATTCCTGTTTAACCACTAAAATTGAAATAAGCGAGGCATCGGTGGGTGATAGCAAACATTTGGTTTCCGACCCACTTGTATCCCGTAAGACCGAGTACTTGATACTGTTCCTTGATTTATCGCTATCCACATCCGGAGGTATATGGGACCCCCAGGCGAGCTTGATTCAGTCTTATTTCTTGGGGCCACAAACTAGTTTGAGGTTTTATTTACGATCTGTACTTATGCCATGCTACTTATGTATTTAAATTGTGCGACGGATAGCACTTTGTCTTGTTTAGGATCGTGGCACGATTCATGGTGTCGACAAGCCCAGTTTTGGGTTCCCGATCGTTCCACAACCGTCCCCACAACCTTGAGTCCGTCTCGGATCTTGCTTATACGTTCTTGGGTCTACTTTAAAGGTGGCCCCAAATATTTCTGAGTCATGTGATTGTTCGATCGTGAAAGCCTCGTTGGGTTTTGATTTGGTTTTTCCGAGGTTGATCGGCGTGTGTTGCTATTGGTGCACCCCGGGTAAAACTTTTGAAAGCCGTGTCCATGGATATGGACGACTTGGAGCCTGATATCTCGATCATAGACAAGCATAACTAAAGTTTATTCTGTAAATTTGACTTTATAATGACTAGTAATCAGCTTCACTATAATGGAATGGCTAATTAATCGCCCACAATTGCTTGTTTGGAGTGTCTCTTGCGACCATTGTACGACTAGTAAGTATTGCAACTTCTAGCGGAATGGCTAAATGAAAGTACCAACAACTACTTGGGTTTCTGGGTTATCTCATGCCGATTGTATCGACTAGTAAGTGTTGCCACTATAACGGAATGGTTAACTAAAAGTGCCTTTGCTTATTTTATCGGGATGATAATCTCAATCGACTAGTAATTGCAAGGATAAGCGAATAAGTAAAAGCGCCAGCTGTGAGTTCCTCGGTTGACTTCCTCGTTTGGTCTCGAGGAAACACCGGGATGGGTTTGTTTGGTGTTAGCTTCAGTTGGATCCGGATAGGTCATTCTCGCCCCTCGATAACCGCCATTGTATCGAGTCTCTATAGGTTGTTAGTGCATCTTTGCTGCCTTTCGATCCACCATACCTATGTAGGCAAGGACCGGCAATTCTAGCCTCGCGTGTCTTGGCCTCGATCTTGGCGCTCCTCTTTTCCTTTGCCCTTTCGGCACCCCTTTTGTTTAAGCAGGTTTGAGAGAGCGTCGTTAGCGGGGTTACCCTTCCGGCTTGGCACAGGCGGGGTTATGGGCGCCATTGGTTATTCTTGGGGCTCTTAGCCCCATTTGCATCTTAAGTAGTCCGGACGTGTATCGCTTCTGGTGATTTGGATCTTTGTATATTATATTTGTATTCTTGACTCATGGAGTCGAGTTGTATATATCTCGCTACATGGGTCCCATCGAGGACTGTTGTGTAATGTTATTGCCGTTTTCCACATACGAAAGTGCTGGTGGGCGCTTTGAATCGTTTCTATCGGGTTTGGCGAATTTTGCTCAAACTTGCATAGGTCCGATTCGAGGTGTTCTGAGGAGGGTCTTGACAACTTGGAGCGAAATCGAACTCTAAGGCCTTGTTCAACGATGGATGCGTGATGCAAAGTCAATCGAGGTTGGTGGCGATAGTCGGTCCCCTTGGATAAGGGATGAGGCAAAACTAGAGATTCCACACAAGGGGGTTGTCTTTAGTCTCTCATATATGCCTAAGGGATACATGAAGGGCTGGGGCTCTGTTATAGGCCAGCCACATAAACAGGTAGTTTAGGGATAAAACTAGGGTTTGGACGAGCTAGAGGGTACATGGGCGAAGGCCCATTGGCGGCTTGAGCCCATCGTGTAGGCCGAGACTCGGTGTCATCTCCGGAGTGGCGTCTTGGTGTCCCGGGTCGATTCTTTGCGGTCGGTCCGGAGGTCGAGTCTCCGGTCTGGGCCAGGAGACTCGGTGTAGCAGGACGAGACTCGGTGTAGGCGAGACTCACAGTGGTTCAGCCGTGGCTTCTTCCGTCTCCTCTTCCAAGCCTCCGTCTTGTCGGGCTTGATGTTCCGAGCTTCCTCCCTTCCCTCCGTACTTGTCGGTGTGAACCTATCATGCATATGTGATGGAGTATGAAGTAGCATACCATTCAATAGGGTAGGAAGTGGGCTCTCATAGAGGAACGGATTCACCTTTGGAGTCCATGACTACTTGGCGTAAGTTGGAGACCAACACTCCTCAAGTGAATCAAGCGCCCCTCGCTATCACGCTTCAAGGCACGAAGATGGACCCGTCCTTCACTCCATGAGCTCTTCTCAAGCGGTACCGTCTGCACGACACGTTGCGACGTTAAGCTATGATGGTGACCTCTCCACAAGACCTCCAAGACGTGAAGTGAACCTTCCTCAACCAAGGGCACTCGTGATTCAACAAGAGCAACCTCACGTGGACCACCAAGCCCATCGCCAACGACATGTTCCTTCAACAAGAAGTGAAGCATCCGAAGTGGACGAACAAGATCGCCGTCAGCGTGAAGCACTCGAAGATCCACCAAGGCGTCATCATCGACATGAACGTCAACGTCGACAACATGATCATCATGACGAGCCTCCTCTGCATCAAGAAGAAAGGGAGCAGCCCATTGCGCACGCGGTTTGTCGTCCTCCTCGCCACATGGCGCGAGACAATGCTCATCGGTATCAACCACGACAAGACCAAGAGCAAGCTCCCCAAGCTCGTCGTGAGGACCAACAACCTGCTCCTCGTCCTTAACCACGCCAACAACACGAGCAAGCTCCCCAAGCTCATCGTCAAAATCAAGTTCCACCACCAAACGCGGCACCTCAACAACCGCAAGGGCAACGCAACCATCACCAAGCAAGACATGAGAGCTCGGATGATGAAGAGGGACGCCAAAATCATGGCAACCGCCGCCACCGGAACCGCAATGAAGAAGAAACTTTTGGCAAGCTCAAATTCACCATGCCCAAGTTCACCGGTTCCAATGAACCTGAAGAATATCTCTCGTGGGAACTCAAGGTGGACAAGATCTTCCGCACGCACAACTATAGCAATGAGAATATGATGGCCATGGCCTCCCTCGAGTTTGATGAGTATGCCAACCTTTGGTGGGAACAAGTCCAACTCGCTCGTGAAGCAAAAGAGGAGCCTCCGATCTGAACTTGGAAAGATATGAAGGCTCATATGAGATCCCGCTTTGTTCCTTCGCACTACACGCGTGACCTTTTCAACAAGCTTCAAACGCTTAGTCAAGGGACAAAGACCGTGGAAGAGTACTTCAAGCAAATGGAGCTCAACATGATCCGTGCCAACATTGAAGAGCGTGATGAACAAACAATGGCACGTTTCCTCAATGGCTTTAACCATCCAATCAAGAGCATCACCGAGTTCCAAAAGTACAACAACATGGTTGAGCTTGTACACATAGCATCAAAAGCCGAACGTCAAGTGCAAGAGGACATCAAGTACAACAAGCCAAAGACGTACTTCACGTACAAGCAAGCACCAACCACTACTCCAACAACACCAAGTGGAAGCTCATCAAGTACCACCAAGCTTCCCTTCAAGCCAACACTTCCTCAAGGAAAACCGCCCCAAGTGGCAAATACACAAAGGATGATCAACCATTCAATGGTGAATGCTACATGATGCAGCCCGTTCTCCGACCGCTACTACATCTACTCCCACGAGCTACCCAAGTGGACCCATGACTCGCGCCCGAGCCAAACTCCTTCAAACTAAGGTGAACTCGCTCCTCTCCTTGTGTGACTTCGACACCCCCTTGGATGGCTTGCTACTTCACACGCAAACTCATGCATCATCAGTGCGAAGAAGCCACCGTCATTTGCCAGGCATAGCGGTACTACCGTCGGGACGACCGGTACTACCGCTCAAGCGGTCCTCGCCTCCTCCTACCGCTCCACAGAAGCACTACTCCGCCCGAAGCAAGCGGTACTACCGGTCTGGCAAGGTACTACGGTGGCAGTACTACTACCCCCTCCTACTGGCCACTGACGCCTCGGCCAGGCTCCAGGCCCTCAGCGGTACTACCGGTTACCACGGTACTACCGGATTCTTGGGACGGTACTACCAGTCTCTGACCACGATCACCTAAGTTCGGTCCCGTGCCTTGTAACCCCACCTATCATTTATCTCTCCATTCCGAAACTACCCCTGTTTTGTGGCTGGACTATATATAGCCCCACCCTCTATTGTAAAGCGTTAGACTTGGATAATAATAGATATTAAGGAAACCCTTTGAGGACTTATATCTATTGGTCTCATGCTCCTACCAAGGAGCACCGGATTATCCACCCCCCTCTTGGATCTTGCCTACTGCGTTCAAGTTGTACAAGGCCTTGGGTTCTCAGTTTCTCGCCCCAAGTCGTCAAGGTCTCACCAAGCACCTCGTCCCCGTTGTTGGCGTGGAGCGAGCTTCGCCAACACCGATCCTAGGGATTATGTTGGACGGTTGCCACCGGCGTGAGGAATGGCGTGTATCGTGTTTCGGTGTGCGTGTGTTCGTAGTTTTCATCGCCTTCCCCGATTTCATACCCGACCACCTCTTTTCCCCTCGTTCCTCGTGGAATTCGTGAAAGATCGGGCCAACCCCAGGGTTACCCCATAACATATTGGTATCAAGAGCACGGTTGATCACGAATCTCCTCCAATTTTTTCTTTTATCCGCCTTAAAAACGAAAATCCTACCAAAAAGAGCCCAATTTGCCTTCGGATCGATCTCTGGATTTGGTGAGTTTTTCGTGGTTTTGGTCCATAGATCTGTTGCTTTGGGAGTCGATCTATAGCCCCCCTTGTTTCTAGCTCAGCCTTTCGGTCAGTTTTTCAACGAATTTGAGGTTTTTGGCAAGTTCACCTCGTTCCAGGCCTGTGCCAAGCGGTACTGCCGGCTGCGCAAGCGGTACTACCGCAAGTGACCGGTACTACCGGTAGTACAAGCGGAACTACCGCCCACCGGTACTATCGCTCGTTACCAGCGGTACTACCGCTCGCCACTGGCCGTGCTCCCTACCCTTTGACGCCTCGATTTCGTTCGCTGACCTTTTCCACCTCGCTTGTTCGTGTTTCGCGTGTTTGTCGCCATTTTCACAACAGCTTCCGCATCAACATCATACCGCGCTCTACGACACCGCGACACTCGAACATCTCCCCCCACCAACGGTTGCAAGTCGTCAACAATACCAAAGGTATAACTTGCACCACCTTGACAGCCCCATATCTTCCTTTGTGTGTATCTATCCTTTGAGAGCAACTCATTTTGTGTTTGTCTAAGCATTGTGCTCTTGCCTTCGGAAAAGTGAGAGTGTGAGGCCAAATACAAAAGCTAACATAGTAGCATAGCAAGGGAGAAAAAGAATCAAAAAAACAAGGAAAAGAAAAGATAGAATACAAAGTTACATTGTCTCCCAATACAAAGAGAATACCAAGCTTGTAAGCCAACAAGAGAGAAGAAAGAGCGCCGAGGCAAGTGCACAAATCTATTGCTTATCCTCTTTTGGCAAGCGAGTTGTGGTGTCTCCTTGTGTTGGCACGACAACCGGCGTAGTCTTCGTTAGGACCTTTTGTGCTCATTTTCATAGTCGTCTTGACCCGTTTTTCTCCACGTGTGTGTTTTTCGTGTTTTGTAGATCGTATCCTTTTGCTTTTGATCTTTGGTTCTTTACCACGTAGACAATAACCTTTTGCTTGGATCGTTTCGTTTGGTTTTCCACAACCCTAACCTTCCACCAAAAGCCTTTGAGAGTTTCTTGCCATTTCACTTTGCGCTTTTCGCTCATTTGTGTGGCAATTGGTTTGACATAATCTCAAGGTGAGGTAAAGGCTAACTCTCCACACCCTTTCTCTCCATATACAACCATTGTTGGCTTTGCATCATGGGCAGCATGGAGAGCCATCCCAACCACCACCACCTCGGAGGATGATAACCAATTCATGACAAGATGGGACCATTGGAAGATCCGAGGAGAATTCAACTATCGTTGTGAAGCTCTTGAGAGGCCAAGATGAACAATTTAGCGAGGCCGTGTGGAATTCAAGAACATCGACAACCGCTTGAAGAAGTCCGTGGCCAAATGCATGCCATGCAACACAACCTCGATCATCAAAATGAAGCTCTTGGTCGTGCACTCGCCTCAACGGAAGAAGCTCCAACACATCATCGATGGACTCGCAAGGACACGCGAATCAAGCTCATCTCGGCACTCCTCAAGTGAATCAAGTGCACCTCGTCACTTCAAGGCACCGGACGGACCCGTTCTTCAATCCATGAGCTCTTCTGGCGGTACCATCTCGCGTCCGCGCGACATCAAGCTATGATGGTGACCTCTCCGCAAGACCTCCAAGACATGAAGCAAACCGACCACAACCAAGGGCACTGGTGATTCAACAAGAGCAACCTCGCATGGACCACCATGGCCATCGACGTCGACACGCTCCTTCAACAACAAGTGAAACTTCCGAAGAGGACGAACAAGATCATCGTCGACGTGAAGCACTCGAAGATCCTCCAAGGCGTCATCATCGACATGAGCGTCCTCGTCGCCAACATAATGGTCATGACGAGCCTCCCCTACACCAAGAAGAAGAGCAGCCCATTGCGCATACGGCTCGTCGTCCTCCTCGCCACATGGCGCAAGCTAATGCTCCTCGCCATCAACCACGACAAGAGCAAGAGCAAGCTCCCCAAGCTCGTCGTGAGGACCATCAACCTCCTCGTCCGCATCCGCGACAAGAAAACGAGCACGCTTCCCAAGCTCGTCGTCAACAACAAGTTCCACCACCAAACGCGGCACCTCAACAACCACGCGAGCATCGCAACAATCACCAAGCAGGACATGAGAGCTCGGATGATGATGATGACCGCCAAAATCATGGCAACCGACGCAACCGGAACCGCAATGGAGAAGAAACGTTCGGCAAGCTCAAATTCACCATGCCAAAGTTCACCGGTTCCAATGAACCAGAAGAATATCTCTCTTGGGAACTCAAGGTCGACAAGATCTTCCGCATGCACAACTATAGCAATGAGAAGATGATGGCCATGGCATCCCTCGAGTTTGATGAGTATGCCAACCTTTGGTGGGAACAAGTCCAACTCGCTCGCGAAGCAAAAGAAGAGCCTCCAATCGCAACTTAGCAAGATATGAAGGCTCATATGAGATCCCGCTTTGTTCCTTCACACTACACGCATGACCTCTTCAACAAGCTTCAAACGCTTAGTCAAGGGACAAAGACCGTTGAAGAGTACTTCAAGCAAATGGAGCTCAACATGATCCGTGCCAACATTGAAGAGCGAGATGAGCAAACAATGGCACGCTTCCTCAATGGCTTGAACCATCCCATCAAGCGCATCACCGAGTTCCAAAAGTACAACAACATGGTTGAGCTTGTGCACATCGCATCCAAGGCCGAGCGCCAAGTGCAAGAGGACATCAAGTACAACAAGCCAAAGACGTACTTCACCTACAAGCTAGCGCCAACCACTACTCCAAGAACACCAAGTGGAAGCTCCCCAAGTTCAACCAAGCTTCCTTTCAAGCCAACTATTACCCAAGGAAAACAGCCCCCAAGTGGCAAACACACAAGGGATGATCAACCATTCAATGGTGAATGCTACAAGTGTGGAGGCAAAGGGCACAAGTCGAATGCATGTGGAAACAAGAAAGTTTTGTTCATCCATGACAACGGCGATGAAGAATACTTGAGTGAAGACGAGTTTGATGCAAGGGTCAAGGAAGCCATGGCAAGGCAACATTTGGAAGAGGACTAAGAACTTCTTGTGTGTGAGCATGACGCAAGTCCATCGCTTGTGGTCACAAGGGTCTTGACTACCCAAGCCAATGAAAATGAAGACCAACGCTCGAACATCTTCCAAACTCGTGCCGGCATCAATGGGAAGTCCATCAAAGTTGTCATCGATGGAGGAAGTTGCCACAACCTCGCAAGCACGGAATTGTGTGAGAAACTCAACCTCACCCTTCACCCACATAGACACCCCTACCATATCCAATGGCTAAGTGACCAAGGATCCGCAAGATCAAGCACACCCTCGGTGACGTTCTCCATTGGGCACTACAAGGACACGGTGGAATGTGACGTGGTTCCAATGACGGTTTGTCACATGTTGCTCGGAAGGCCGTGGCAATATGACAAGTGTGCTTTGCATAATGGTCACTCAAACACCTACACTTTCAAATGGCTTGATAAAACTTGTGTGTTGCAACCAATGACTCCTAGCCAAATAATTGCGGACAATGCAAAGGCTTTAGCGAGGGCGCAATACGCAAAAACACCTTGTGAGAAGAGTGGTGAGCGAGAGAACCACACCATAGTGAGTGAGAGCTACAAGCCAAACTCAAGTGGAAAAACTAAGAGTGTTCTTCTTGCCACCAAAAGTGAGATGAGAGAAGTGAGGAACAACCCATCCATCTTGCACTACGTCCTCGTATGCAAGGGACTAGCGCAAGGAACTAATGACTTGACAAATATTCCTCCTTATTTGATGGCTGTTTTGCAGGAATTCCAGGATGTATTTCCCGAAGAGCTTCCTCATGGCCTTCCTCCTCTTCGTGGAATCGAAAGCACCGATCGACCTCATACCGGCACCACTACCAAACTGCTGCAGATCGCACAAACCCGGAAGAGACAAAGGAGATCGAGCGTCAAATCAACCAACTCGTCTCCAAAGGTTTGATCCAAGTAAGCACTAGACCAAGCGCGGTTCCCGTGATCTTAGTCCCGAAAACGGATGATACGTTGCGGTTATGCATGGACTGCCGTCCAATCAATGCTATCACCGTGCGTTATCGACATCCTATACCGCGTCTTGATGACATGCTTGATGAGTTATGTGGAGCCACTATATTTTCGAAAATTGATCTTCGTAGTGGCTACCATCAAATTCGCATGGCTGAAGGTGATGAGTGGAAAACCGCCTTCAAGACCAAGCTTGGTCTCTATGAATGGTTGGTTATGCCTTTTGGCTTATCCAATGCCCCATCTACCTTCATGCGCCTCATGAACCATATTTTGCGATCTCTCATTAGAAAGAGTGTAGTTGTTTACTTTGATGACATTCTTGTCTATAGCAAGTCACTAGAGGAGCATGTTACTCATGTAAAGGAGGTCTTACAAATCCTTCGTCATGAAAAGCTTTATGCTAACCTCCCCAAGTGCACTTTTGCAAGAGACAAGCTGATTTTCCTTGGTTTTGTTGTGTCTTCTAATGGCATTGAAGTTGATGTATCAAAAGTCAAGGACATACGAGATTGGCCCACCCCTAAAAATGTTAGTGAACTTCGTAGTTTTCATGGGTTGGCTGGCTTTTACCGTCGCTTTGTGAAAGATTTTTCCACAATTGCTTGCCCCCTCAACGAATTGACCAAGAAGAATGTCACGCCTGCTTGGGGAAAAGCACAACAAAAGGCTTTGATGAGCTCAAAGGAGGCTCACCGAAGCACCACTTCTTGCATTGCCGGATTTCACAAAAACCTTTGAGATTGAATGTGACGCTAGTGGTATTGGCATTGGTGGCGTCCTTATGCAAAATGGGCGTCCTATTGCTTACCATAGTGAGAAACTTGATGGCATGCGCCTCAATTATCCCATTTATGACAAAGAACTTTTTGCCTTGGTTCGTGTTCTTCAAGTGTGGCAACACTATCTTTGGCCCAAAGAATTTATAATCCATTCCGACCATGAGTCGTTGAAGTACCTTAAGGGCCAAGCCAACTTGAGTAAAAGGCACGCAAAGTGGGTTGAGTTTATGGAGTCTTTTCCTTACATTGTAAAATACAAGAAGGGAAAAGAAAATGTGGTGGCGGACGCCTTGTCTCGCAAAACCACAAGCCTTCTTACACGACTCGAAGTCAATGTTTTGGGTCTTGAGGACATCAAATCTTTGTACGCGTCCGATTCTTTCTTTGGACCAATATTTGCACAATGTTCAATAGACAAAGGGATTGATGATTTCTATTTGCATAAGGGTTTTCTTTTCAAACAAAACAAGCTTTGCATTCCGAAATCGTCTCATGGTGGAGGCCTTATGGGTCACTTTGGCCGTGACAAGACATATGACATGCTCTCCACTCACTACTTTTGGCCAAAGATGAAGCGCGACGTGGAGCGCCACGTCCAACGATGCACTACATGTATCCAAGCTAAGTCTAAGTCCAACCCCTTTGGTCTTTTTATGCCATTGCCTATTCCTCAAGCACCTTGGTCGGACATTAGCATGGACTTTGTGTTAGGATTGCCTAGATCTAAACATGGTCATGATTCTATATTCGTAGTAGTGGATCGCTTTTCATTCCGTGCCATAAGACCGATGATGCTTCACATGTAGCAAATTTGTTTTTCAGGGAAATAATTCGGCTACACGGTGTACCAAGAACAATCGCTCTCGACCGTGACGTAAAATTCATGAGCTACTCGAAGACCCTCATGGCCAAGCTCGGCATCAAGCTCCTCTTCTCGTCCGCCTCGCATCCTCAAACCGATGGACAAACCGAGGTAGTCAATCGAAGTCTTGGCACACTTCTCCGGGTGTTGATAAAGAAGAACCTTAAAGACTGGGAGGAATGCATTCCACACGCCGAGTTCGCCTACAACCGCGCCAAGCACTCCACAACCATGAGGAGCCCGTTCATGATCGTCTATGGATTCGAGCCTCTCACCACGCTCGATATCCTTCCACTTCCACTTCATGAACGTGCCAATATGGACGTTGTCAAGCGTGTCCAAGCAATGATGAAACTCCATGAAGACACACGAGCTACTATCGAGAAACAAGTCCTTCGCCAAGCATCAAAGCTAAACAAGACCAAGAAAGAGATGATCTTTGATGAGGGCGACCTTGTATGGATACACTTGAGTAAAGACAGCTTCCCCAAGGAACACGACTCCAAGCTAAAGCCACGAGGCGATGGACCATTCAAGGTGCTAAAAAGGATAAACAACAACGCCTATGTGATCGATATACCAACATCGAAGTATCTTGTGAGCTCGACATTCAATGTCAAGGACCTCTCACCCTACCATGGCGAAGAGGAAGTTGTGACGGTTGAAGAGTCGAGGACGACTCTTTCAAGGGGGAGCTGATGCACCGTTCTCCCGACCGCTACTACATCTACTCCCACGAGCTACCCAAGTGGACCCATGACTCGCCCGAGCCAAACTCCTTCAAACTAAGGTGAACTCGCTCCTCTCCTTGTGTGACTTGACACCCCTTGTATGGCTTGCTACTTCACATAAACTTTGTGCATCATCAGTGCAGAAGAAGCCACCGGGCCGCAGACGCAGCGGTACTACCGGGACGACCAGACTACCGCCTCCAAGCGGTCCACCGCCTCCTACCCCGCCACAGAAGCACTACTCCACGCCGAAGCAAGCGGTACTACGGTCCTGCAGAACTACCGGTGGCGGTACTACCGCCTCCTACCGCCACCGACGCCCGACGGAAGCTCCAGCCCTCAAGCGGTACTCATCGAAGCAAGATTACCGGTACCATTTTGCACTACCGGGACCGTACTACCGGTCTGCCTGACCGATCACCTAAGTTCGGCCCGTGCCTTGTAACCCCACCTATCATTTATCTCTCCATTCAAACTACCCTGTTTTGTGGCTGGACTATATATAGCCCCCACCCTCTATTGTAAACGTTTAGACTTGGATAATTATAGATATTAAGGAAACCCTTTGAGGACTTATATCTATTGGTCTCATGCTCCTACCAAGGAGCACCGGATTATCCACCCCCCTCTTGGATCTTGCCTACTGCGTTCAAGTTGTACAAGGCCTTGGGTTCTCGGTTTCTCGCCCCCAAGTCGTCAAGGTCTCACCAAGCACCTCGTCCCCCGTTGTTGGCGTGGAGAGCGAGCTTCGCCCAACACCGATCCTAGGGATTATGTTGGACCGGTTGCCACCGGCGTGAGGAGTAGGCGTGTATCGTGTTTCGGTGTGCGTGTGTTCGTAGTTTTCATCGCCTTCCCCGATTTCATACCCGACCACCTCATTTCCCCTCGTTCCTCGTGGAATTCGTGAAAGATCGGGCCAACCCCAGGGTTACCCCATAACACTACAAGTGTGAGGCAAAGGACACAAGTCGGCCGCATGTGGAAACAAGAAAGTTTTGTTCATCCACGACAATGGTGATGAAGAATTCTTGAGCGAAGATGAGTATGATGCAAGGGTCAAGGAAGCATTGGCTAGGCAACATTTGGAAGATGACCAAGACCTACAATCTTCCAAACTCGAGCCGGTATCAATGGGAAGTCCATCAAAGTTGTCATCGATGGAGGGAGTTGCCACAATCTTGCAAGCACGGAATTGTGTGAAAAACTCAACCACACCCTCCAGCCGCACAAGCATCCCTACCATATACAATGGCTAAGTGACCAAGGGTCCATCAAGATCAAGCACACCGTCTCGGTAACGTTCTCAATTGGACCATACAAAGACACGGTGGGATGTGATGTGGTCCCCATGACGGTTTGCCATATGTTGCTAGGAAGGCTATGGCAATATGACAAGCGTGCTTTGCATGATGGTCACACAAACACTTATACCTTCAAATGGCTTGAAAAGACTTGTGTTTTGCAACCAGTGACTCCTAGCCAAATAATTGCGGATAATGCAAAGGCTTTAGCGAGGGCGCAAAGCACAAAACCACATTGTGAGAAGAGTGGTTAGCGAGGGAACCACACTATAGTGAGTGAGGGCCACAAACCAAACTCGGGTGGAAAAACCAAGAGTGTTCTTCTTGCCACCAAAAGTGAGATGAGAGAAGTGCGGAACAACCCATCCATCTTGCACTATGTCCTTGTATGCAAGGGACTAGCGCAAGGAACTAATGACTTGACAAATGTTCCTCCTTCTTTGATGGCTATTTTTCAGGAATTCCAAGATGTTTTCCTCGAAGAGCTTCCTGATGGACTACCCCCTCTTCGCGGAATCGAGCACCGCATCGACCTCATACTCGGCGCTCCACTCCCAAACCGCGCCACGTATCGCACGAACCCGGAAGAGACGAAGGAGATAGAATGAAAAATCAACCAACTCGCCTCCAAAAGTTTGATCCAAGTAAGCACTAGCCCAAGCGCGGTACCCGTGATTCTAGTTCCAAAAACGGATGATACGTTGCGGTTATGCATGGACTACCGTCCAATCTGATGCAGCCCGTCCTACGGACGCACCTCCATCTACAACACCTAGTCCCCCAAGTGTACCATTGACTCGCGCCCGAGCCAAGCTCCTACAAGCCAAGGTTAACTCGCTCCTTCCCTCATGTGATTTTGGTCTACCTTTGGATGGCTTGCTACTTCATGCAACTACGTTGTGTATCCTCAGCTATGAAGCAACATCACCACACCAAGCCCCCAAGGAAGAAGGACCAGGAGAAGAAGCTGCTGAGCTCGCGACACCGGAGTCTCCGGTACACTGGAGTCTCCGGTCCTCAGACACCGAGTCTCCTGACCTCCTCCTCCGGTCCGCCCCAGAACCAAGCCCGGATACTGATACCCCCTTCGAGACGGGTCCGAGATTGACCGAGTCTCCGTCCCTGCATCGAGTCTCCGGACCCAACACCGGAGTCTCCGGCCTGCTCGATGCCAGGCATGTCAAAGACTTTTGGGCCTGGCCCATGTAACCCCCAGTTTCGCCCCAACTTCCAGTTTTATTCCAAAACTATCCCTGTTTAAGTGGCTGGCCTATATAAAACCCCACCCCTCTTATGTAAACCCTAGACTTGGATAATAATAGTTGAGGACACCCCTTTGAGGATCTTTCATCTATTGGTCTCATGCTCCTACCAAGGGGCACCATATTATCCACAACCTCTTGGATGTTGCCTAGTGCGTTCAAGTTGTACAAGTCCTTGGGATCTCGGTGTCTCGTGCCCAAGTAGTCAAGATCTCACCAAGCATCTCACCCTCATTCTTGGCCGTGGAGAGAGAGCTTCGCCCAACACCGATCCTAGGGATTATGTTGGACCGGTTGCCACCGGTGTGAGTTATCGGCGTGTATCATGTTTTCGTGTGCGTGTGTTCGTGGATTTTATTCCCTTTTCCCCCTTCCATCGCTTTTCCCCTCGACTCCTATGGAATTCATGAAAGATCGGGCCACCCCAAGGGGTTACCCCCTAACATATTGGTATCAAGAGCAAGGTTGATCACGAATTTCCCCTCAATTTTTCTTCTATCCACCATAAATTCGAAAATTTCCCAAAAAACAGCCCCAATTTGCCTTTGGATCGATCTATCGTTTTGGAGTGTTATTTGTGGTTTTGATCCGACCAAATCTTGTCTAAGGTGTTGGTCCAGCTTTTGCCTGTGTTTTCCAGCCCAATTTTGGCCAAATTTTCACGGATTTGACGACTCTAGGCGTGAATTTCCGCTCAAGAACACGAGCAGATCTTCCAAACCGGAGTCTCCTACCAGCACCGAGTCTCCGCCTACACCGAGTCTCCGCCTGCCCAGGAGTCTCCGGCCCTGGACGCCAGTTTTGACCTTTTTACTCTTTTCTGCATTGGCTAATCTGTCCGCTTGTTGTTTGTGTTCCGTGTGCGTGTCTACAACTAACAGATAGCTTCCGCAACATCGTCGCGCTCTTCGACACCACGGACCCCAAACTCTTCCCCGATCCATCGACACAAGATCATCATCAATAACTAAGGTATAACTTGTGTCAACCCTTGTAGCCATATCTTCCTTTGTGTGTACCTATCCTATGAGAGCAACTCATTTTGTGTTTGTCTAAGCATTGTGCACTTGCCATTGGAAAGTGAGATTGTGGGCAAATACAAAAGTTAACATAGTAGCATAGAAAGGGAGAAAAAGAAAAAGAATCAAAAAAAGAGGAAGAAAAATAGAAAGATACATAGTCTCCCAATACAAAGAGAGCATCAAGCTTGTAAGCAAAAGAGAGAGGAAGAAGCGCGCTAACGCAAGTGCACAAATCCGTTTCTTACCCTCTTTTGGCAAACGAGTCGTGGTCTCTCCTTGAGTTGGCACGACAAACGAGCGTAGTCAGTGCACGACAACCGCCCCAACCGTGGGATAATCGATTTGGTGGAGTTCAGGCTTGACGATCCGACTACACGTGCGAGCATGAGCGCCAATGCAATCGCTAGGCCAATCTCCTGGAGGTTACCGATCCTGCGGGGACACGATCAGCCTGACCAGCGAGGGTCTTAATTCCTACCTGAAATCGAGAAAAGTAAGAACCAATAATGCAATCAAGATATTGCGGATTAAGAGGAAAGCTTTATTGAAAAGGTGGGATCCTGAATAGGTTCGAAGTACAAGAGGCCTCTGCGACGCTCGAGCCTTTGCGAAGTTGCTATGATGGCTAACTTAATGTCTAAACAAAATCCGAGTCTAGGGTGACGGCTATGGGGAGTATTTATGATCTAGGTGGGGTTTCGGCCAGCCATGGAAGTGGTGGCCGAATCCAACCCTAGAAGTCCTTTTCCCCTTAAATACGGACTCTAAAAAGTGGCTATTTAAAATCCTGCGAAAATTACATGGGCCTGGTCCAAAATAAAGGTGTCGCAGCACCATATTAACTATGGACGAATTCGTGAAGTATTAATCTTGAATATTTCGTCCAAGCCTTCTTTCTTCATTATGGTGGCCTCAAAGTTCCGAAATCTCCATTCGTGGCCTTCTCTTGGATCATCACATGCTTGCTGCCATCTCCATGCATGGCCATGCTCCAATGCTTGTCCCTCTCATCCATGCTTGGTCCATCATTCCTAAGAGTAAGAAATACATCTGATTTAGGCAGCATCATATTCTCATGTATGTGAGGAATAGTTCCAAGAAACGAAAGTACCTGATAGTTAAGTTGTTTGGCACGAGATCGTGTGATGGGTCCTTGTATGTGTGTAGCTGTAGGTACAATGGTTGTATCAATAGAAGGGATGTCCACATCATGCTCCCCTTCTTGAATTGAAGTCGTCCTCGACGCAATCTCATCTTCCTCACCAAAGTAAGGCTTCAAATCTGCAATGTTAAACGTAGGACTAACCATACCAAAGTCTGCAGGCAACTCAAGTTTATATCCATTATCATTTATTTTCTCTAACACCTTAAAGGGACCAGCAGCACGCGACATTAACTTAGACTTGCGTAAATCAGGAAAGCGATCCTTACGCAAATGTAATCAAACAAGATCTCCAACATCAAACACAACATGCTTTCTTCCTTTATCCCCAGCAAGTTTATACTTAGCATTCATGTGTTCAATGTTATCTTTAGTAGTCTTATACAAGTTTAATATCATTTCAGCGCGTTGTGTAGCATCCAAATTATTTTTGCGCATTGTGTGAGTTTTGCATTGTGGGGGGGGGAGATGATGGAGGGTTTAATGATAGGGCAAAGGTGTCCGATCTTTCGATGAGATGGCGATAATCGATTTGGTGGAGTTCGGGCTTGACGATCCGACTACACGTGCGAGCACGAGCGCCAATGCAATCGCTAGGCCAATCTCCTGGAGGTTACCGATCCTGCGTGAACACGATCACCGACCAGAGGGTCTTAATTCCTACCAAATCGAGAACAAGTAAGAACCAATATTGCAATCAAGATATTGCGGATTAAGAGGAAAGCTTTATTGAAAGAAGTGGGATCCTGAATAGGTGCGATACAAGAGGCCTCTGACGCCGAGCCTTGGCGAAGTTGACTATGGCTAACTTAATGTCTAAACAAAATCCGAGTCTAAAGGTTCGGCTATGGGGATTTAAGGGAAAAGGTGGGGTTTCGCCAGCCATGGAAGTGGTGGCGAATCCAACCCTAAAAGTCCTTTTCCTCAAATACGGACTCTAAAAGTGGCTAATTAAAATCCTGCGAAAATTACATGGGCCTGGCCCAAAATAAAGGTGTCGCAGCACCATATTATGCTATGGACGAATTCAGAAGTATTGATCTTGAATATTTCGTCCAAGCCTTCTTTCTTCATTATGGTGGCCTCAAAGTTCAAATCTTCATCCGTGGCCTTCTCTTGGATCATCACATGCTTGTCGCCATCACCATGCACGGCCATGCTCCAATGCTTGTCCCTCTCATCCATGCTCGGTCCATCATTCCTAAGAGTAAGAAACATTTCGATTTAGGCAGCATCATATTCTCATGTATGTAAGGAATAGTTCCAAGAAACGAAAGTACGATAGTTTAGTTGTTTGGCACGAGATCTTGTGATGGGTCCTTGTATGTGTGTTCAGAGGTACAACGGTTGTATCAATAGTAGGGATGTCCACATCATGCTCCCCTTCTTGAATTGAAGTCGCCCTCGACAATCTCCGCTTCCTCACCAAAGTAAGGCTTCAAATCGCAATGTTAAATGTAGGACTAACTGCACCAAAGTCTCGCAGCAACTCAAGTTTATATGCATTATCATTGATTCTCTAACACCTTAAAGGGGCCAGAAGACGTGGCATTAACTTAGACTTATGTAAATCAGAAAACGATCTTTACGCAAATGTAACCAAACAAGATCGCCAACATCAAACACAACATGCTTTCTCCCTTTATCCCCAAAGAAGTTTATACTTAGCATTCATGTGTTCAATGTTATCTTTAGTAGTCTTATGCAAGTTTAATATCATTTCAGCGCGTTGTGTAGCATCCAAATTATGTTGCACCGAAGAAGGTAAAGGCAATAAATCAATAGGTGCACGAGGAACAAAACCATACACAATCTCAAATGGGAACATCTTTGTGGTAGAATGCAATGAACGATTATAAGAAAATTCTATATGAGGTAAACACTCTTCCCACAATTTTAAGTTCTTCTTTAAAACAGCCCGTAACATAGTAGACAAAGTTCTATTTACTACTTCAGTTTGACCATCAGTTTGGGGATGACATGTAGTACTAAACAGCAATTTAGTCCCCAACTTAGCCCATAAACATCTCCAAAAGTGGCTAAGAAATTTAGTATCACGATCAGAGACAATAGTATTTGGCACACCATGCAAACGAACAATTTCACAAAAGAACAAATCAGCAATATGCGCAGCATCATCCGTTTTATGACAAGGAATAAAGTGTGCCATCTTAGAAAACCGATCCACAACAACAAAAATACTATCCCTCCCCTTCTGTGTTCGTGGCAATCCCAAAACAAAGTCCATAGAAATATCCTCCCAAGGAACACTAGGAACAGGAAGAGGCATATATAAACCATGTGGATTAAGGCGAGACTTAGCTTTTTGACAAGTATTGCAGCGTGCCACAAATCTCTCAACATCTCGACGACACGTGGCCAAAAGAAGTGTGGAGCAAGAACATCCTTCGCCTTCTTGACACCAAAGTGTCCCATCAATCCTCCTCCATGCGCCCCGTAACAACAAAAGACGAACAGAGCTATCTGAATGCATAGTTTGTTAGCACGAACACAAAGCCATCATTGAAGACGAACTTGTTCCAAGTTCTACCATCTCTACAATTCTGCAACACATCTTTAAATTCAGCATCATGCACATATTGTTCCTTAATAGTTTCCCATCCAAATATTTTGAAGTCAAGTTGAGATAACAAAGCATAACGGCGTGACAAAGCATCAAGAATAATATTATCTTTACCCTTTTGTGTTTGATAACATAAGGAAAGACTCAATAAATTCAACCCACTTTGCATGACGACGATTCAACTTAGCTTGACTACGAATATGCTTCAAAGATTCATGATCGTAATGAATAACAAATTCCTTAGGCCATAGATAATGTTGCCAAGTTTCTAATGTCCGAACCAACGATATAATTCTTTATCATAAGTAGAATAGTTCGACTAGCCCCACTCAATTTCTCACTAAAATATGCAACAGGTTTTCCTCTTGTAATAACACCCTCCCAAACCAATTCCACTAGCATCACATTCAAGCTCAAAAGTCTTAGTAAAATCAGAAGTTGTAGTAAGGGAGCATGTGTTAGCTTATCTTTCAATATGACGAAGGCCATTGTTGTGCATCGCCCCAAACAAAGGGCACATCCTTCTTGGTAAGCTCATTCAACAAGGCAATTGATCCAAAGTCTTTGACAAAGCGCCTATAAAACCAGCGAGGCCAAGAAAACTCCTCACTTGTGTGACCGTCTTTGGGTCGCCAATTCTCAATAGCTTCAATCTTGGCTGGATCCACTTCAATACCCCGTGATGTAACAACATAGCCAAGAACGCAACTCGATTGGTGCAAAAGGTGCACTTCAAGGTTACCAAACAAACGTGCATCACGTAAAGCATTGAAAACAAGACGTAAATGGTCCAAATGTTCCTCTAAAGATTTGCTATAAATCGAATATCATCAAAGTAGACTACCACAAAACGTCCAATGAAAGCACGAAACTTCGCTCATTAATCTCATGAAAGTGCTAGGTGCATTAGTTAAACCAAACGGCATTACTAACCACTCATATAAACCGAACTTAGTTTTAAATGCTGTTTTCCATTCATCTCCTAATTTCATACGAACTGTGGTAACCACTACAAATCAACTTTAGAAAACATGGTAGAGCCACTCAATTCATCAAGCATGTCATCTAAACGTGGAATAGGATGACGATATCGAATAGTAATATTATTGATAGCTCTACAATCAAGACACATGCCGAAGAACCATCTTTCTTAGGCACCAAAATAATAGGAACAAAGACAAGGGCTAAGGGACTCACGAATATGATCTCTCACGAGTAGTTCCTGAATTTGGCGTTGTATCTCCTTTGTCTCCTCCGGATTGGTTCTATATGGCGCGGTTGGGCAACGTGGCACCAGGAATTAGATCAATTTGATGCTCAATTCCTCTAATAGGAGGTAGTCCCTGTGGCAACTCAATGAAATACGTCCTCATATTCCTCAAAAGGTTAGCAATAGCGGTGGCAAAGAAGGAGGCATATCCTCAAATGAAAACAAAACCTCTTTGCATACAATTGCATAACATTGAGTATTGTTTACATCTAGTTCAAAGAATATCAATTTTATTTGCAAGCATACATGGACTCTTCAAACGAATTTCAAGAGCATGTGTAGAATCAGATTTAGTGTTCTTTGGTGGTATAAAATCTGCAGAACAATCGATTCTCACTTTTATTTTTCTCCTCGCTTTAGCTCTACTAGCTCTAGCAAGATCATCTTTTAAAATCTGTCGAGTCATAGGTTTTAGACCAATTTTCTTTCCATCATGCATAAGAGAATAGTGGTTAGTTTTGCCATTATGAACAGATTCTCTATCAAATTGCCATGGTCTACCAAGTAACAAAGAACAAGCTTGCATAGGTACAACATCACAATCAACAAAATCGTAATATGTACCAATAGTAAAATGCACGCTGCATCGCTCTTGTTACCTTGATCTTCGAGAACTCTCAAACCATTGGATGTAGTATGAATGTGGGCGTTGTCTTGTTGGAAGCGCAAGCTTCTACCATGTCAACACCGCCAGATTATTACAACTCCTCCATCAATGATGATCCGTATAGCTCTTTCCTTGACAACACCACGTGTTTGGAAAGGTTGTGGCGTTGATCTTGCTCGATTTTCTCAATTGCACACTCAACACACGTTGTGTAATTAAACTCTTGTATTGATCGCCAGCCTTCAGCTCCCATTACCTCCGCTCCATCATCATCGTAATTGTCTCCATCTCGAGCGTAAATAAGGGCTAGTGTATCTTCATCAAGTCACTCGCGGAATCGTATTCACCATCTTCTCGCACCATCATCACACGCCAGGTTGTGCACTGTCTCTCAATATGACCAAAACCCCAAGACTTGCGGCATTGTATATCCTTAGTCTTACCCGTGGAAGCCATAGAAGATGCACTACGCAGGAGCATTGGATGATGGAGGAGCAAATGGAAATCTTGTGGTGGCCTTGGATGTGGTAGTAGCCGGAGGTGAATCACGAGGAGGCGCTGATTGTCGGGATGTCCAAGTGGATGTGCGACCGCAGAATTATTAGTCCTCCGCCATGGTGTTTGGCGATCTCAAGACTTCACGCTCACTTTGCAAGCAAGATGAAATAAACGAGTGATAGAATTATATTCCTTATAATCTAATATGTGCTGAATGTCCTTGTTTAATCCACCAAAGAAACGCAAGCATTTGTTCATTAGATTCTACAAGACCACACCTAACCATCCCCGTTTGCAATTCCGATAATACTCTTCTACAGAATTTTTCCCTTGCTCTAAGCGTCGATTCTTTAGTAAATCACGTTGATAAGTGGGAGGTACAAAACGAACACGCATAGCGCTTTTAAAGCAGTCCAAGTACTAGGAATAGTAGGATTTAAACGACAATACTGCACCACCAAAGGGAAGCAAATTTAGTAAATTCACATGTAGCAAAGACTAACACGCATATTCTCGTGGATATTTTAAGCATGCAAACGTTGTTCTACTTCCATCTCCCATGTAAGATATGCATCAGATTATATTTACCTCAAAAGATGGAATATTTAATTTAAGCTTTGCAACATGATCATCATCAAGACGCATCTGGGCGGCGCTATGTAGTAATGTCGGGACGACCAGCAGTACCGTGGAGGTTGTTCAACCTCCTCGTCAAATGATCGTCGTCGCCGGGTCGAGTAGTACCCGCCGTCCGTCCCAATGTCGCAAAGCAGTTACCACGGAAGTCCGAGGAACGCTGGCCGCAGCAGGAGCCCGGTGCGGCATAAGTACCATCCGAGCCGTGATCGGAATGCGTCGGCGCCATGTGTGGGTGCCGTGCGGAAGCGGGCAATCGGTTCAAGCTCCTTGAACCGAACGCTGCTTACGTTGAAGGATTTCGAGTCCATCGATCTTGTCCACGGCGTTGGTGAGCTTGGTGTCAAACTCCCTAGGCGCGTGTCCACGCCTTCGCCACGATCACCGTGAGCGCGAGAAGTGGGCATGTAGTTCTTCGTTAATCATGGTGGCAGGGTTCCATGGTATCCGCCATGGTTAGTCCTTAAAAGCACGGTATATACTACGGGAATATGGTGGAAGTCACGCAGAATCCGTCAAGCAATATCTGAAGCTCTTACAAGTTCTTACCAAACAGCAGGAAAAGGCGATGTGCAACCACGAGGATCAAGGTCCAGAGATTGAACCAAGCGATTACGTGAGTCAAACACCGCACGTGGAGAGTATCTGTGGAGCTCTGGGAAGGCTTAGCAAAGGGTCAAGAATTATCAAAACAGAATGCAAAAGTTGAAAGAATGCTCAACGACGGTATCAGGTGCTGGTCCTAGGCTAGACTGCATTAGAGACGCGAGCCTAGATCACCAACGATGTCACGACGCCACAACAAGCAATCGTATGATGATATAGCACCCTGAAAAGCGATCCGAGATGCAGAAAATCACTATGATGGCGAGTGTCTAGAACTGATCTACGGGGTCTAAAAAGAGGTTAGCCCCCAAAAATTTTTTCGAAATTTTTTATTTTGCTCCGGAAAGCGCGCAAGTTTAATATCATGTCAGCGCGTTCTGTAGCATCCAAATTATGTTGCACCGAAGAAGGTAAAGGCAATAAATCAATAGGTGCACGAGGAACAAAACCATAGACAATCTCAAATGGGCACATCTTTGTGGTAGAATGCAAAGAACGATTATAAGCAAATTCTATATGAGGTAAACACTCTTCCCACAATTTTAAATTCTTCTTTAAAACAGCCCGTAACATAGTAGACAAAGTTCTATTTACTACTTCAGTTTGACCATCAGTTTGGGGATGACATGTAGTACTAAAGAGCAATTTAGTCCCCAACTTAGCCCATAAACATCTCCAAAAGTGGCTAAGAAATTTAGTATCACGATCAAAAACAATAGTATTTGGCACACCATGCAAACGAACAATTTCACGAAGAACAAATCAGCAATATGCGCAGATCATCCGCTTTATGACAAGGAATAAAGTGTGCCATCTTAGAGAACCGATCCACAACAACAAAAATACTATCCCTCCCTTCGTGTTCGTGGCAATCCCAAAACAAAGCCATAGAAATATCCTCCCAAGGAACACTAGGAAGGAAGAGGCATATATAAACCATGTGGATTAAGGCGAGACTTAGCTTTTGACAAGTAGTGCAGGCCACAAATCTCTCAACATCTCGACGACACGTGGCCAAAAGAAGTGTGCAGAAGAACATCCTCCGCCTTCTTGACACCAAAGTGTCCCATCAATCCTCCTCCATGCGCCTCAGAATAACAAAAGACGAAATGAGCTATCCGAATGCATAGTTTGTTAGCACGGAACACAAATCCATCATTGAAGACGAACTTGTTCCAAGTTCTACCATCTCTACAATTTCGCAACACATCCGTAAATTCAAAGATCATGCACATATTGTTCTTTAATAGTTTCCAATCCAAATATTTTGAAGTCAAGTTGAGATAACAAAGCATAACGGCGTGAAAAAGCATCAACAATAATATTATCTTTACCCTTTTGTGTTTGATAACATAAGGAAAAGACTCAATAAATTCAACCCACTTTGCATGACGACGATTCAACTTAGCTTGACTACGAATATGCTTCAAAGATTCATGATCGTAATGAATAACAAATTCCTTAGGCCATAGATAATGTTGAAGTTTCTAATGTCCAAGCAACGATATAATTCTTTATCATAAGTAGAATAGTTCAGACTAGCCCCACTCAATTTGTCACTAAAATATGCAATGGTTTTCCTCTTGTAATAACACCCTCCCAAACCAATTCCACTAGCATCACATTCAAGCTCAAAAGTCTTAGTAAAATCGAAGTTGGAGTAAGGAGCATGTGTTAGCTTATCTTTCAATATGACGAAGGCTCATTGTTGTGCATCGCCCCAAACAAAGGGCACATCCTTCTTGGTAAGCTCATTCAACAAGGCAATTGATCCAAAGTCTTGACAAAGCGCCTATAAAACCAAATGAGGCCAAGAAAACTCCTCACTTGTGTGACCGTCTTGGTCATGCCAATTCTCAATAGCTTCAATCTTGGTGGATCCACTTCAATACCCCGTGATGTAACAACATAGCCAAGAAACGCAACTCGATTGGTGCAAAAGGTGCACTTCAAGGTTACCAAACAAACGTGCATCACGTAAAGCATTGAAACAAAGACGTAAATGGTCCAAATGTTCCTCTAAAGATTTGCTATAAATCGTAATATCATCAAAGTAGACTACCACAAAACGTCCAATGAAAGCACGAAACTTCGCTCATTAATCTCATGAAAGTGCTAGGTGCATTAGTTAAACCAAACGGCATTACTAACCACTCATATAAACCGAACTTAGTTTTAAATGTCGTCATTCATCTCCTAATTTCATACGAACTGGTGGTAACCACTACGCAAATCAACTTTAGAAAACATGGTAGAGCCACTCAATTCATCAAGCATGTCATCTAAACGTAATAGGATGACGATATCGAATAGTAATATTATTGATAGCTCTACAATCAGTACACATGCGAAGAACCATCTTTCTTAGGCACCAAAATAATAGGAACAAAGACAAGGGCTAAGGGACTCACGAATATGATCTCTGCCGAGTAGTTCTGAATTTGGCGTTGTATCTCCTTTGTCTCCTCCGATTGGTTCTATATGGCGCGGTTGGGCAACGTGGCACCAGGAATTAGATCAATTTGATGCTCAATTCCTCTAATAGGAGGTAGTCCTGTGGCAACTCAATGGAAATACGTCCTCATATTCCCAAAAGGTTAGCAATAGCGGTGGCAAAGAAGGAGGCATATCCTCAAATGAAAACAAAACCTCTTTGCAGACAATTGCATAACATTGAGTATTGTTTACATCTAGTTCAGCAATATCAATTTTATTTGCAAGCATACATGGACTCTTCAAACGAATTTCAGAGCATGTGTAGAATCGATTTAGTGTTCTTTGGTGGTATAAACTCGCAAAGAATAACTGATTCTCACTTTTATTTTCTCCTCGCTTTAGCTCTACTAGCTCTAGCAAGATCATCTTTAAAATCTGTCGGAGTCATAGGTTTTAGACCAATTTTCTTTCCATCATGCATAAGAGAATAGTGGTTAGTTTTGCCATTATGAACAGATTCTCTATCAAATTGCCATGGTCTACCAAGTAACAAAGAACAAGCTTGCATAGGTACAACATCACAATCAACAAAATCAGAATATGTACCAATAGTAAAATGCACGCTGCATCGCTCTTGTTACCTTGATCTTCGAGAACTCTCAAACCATTGGATGTAGTATGAATGTGGGCGTTGTCTTGTTGAAGCGCAAGCTTCTACCATGTCAACACCGCCGATTATTACAACTCCCTCCATCAATGATGATCCAGATAGCTCTTTCCTTGACAACACCACGTGTTTGGAACAGGTTGTGGCGTTGATCTTGCTCGATTTGCTCAATTGCACACTCAACACACGCTGTGTAATTAAACTCTTGTATTGATCAGCAGCCTTCAGCCCCATTACCTCGGCTCGCCATCATCATCGAATTGTCTCCATCTCGAGCGAAATAAGGGCTAGTGTATCTTCATCAAGTCACTCGGAATCGTATTCACCATCTTCTCGCACCATCATCACACGCTGTGTTGTGCACTCTCTCAATATGACCAAAACCCCAGACTTGCGGCATTGTATATCCTTAGTCTTACCCGTGGAAGCCATAGAAGATGCACTACGAAAGGAGCATTGGATGATGGTGGAGGAGCAATTGAAATCTTGTGGTGGCCTTGGATGTGGTAGTAGCCGGAGGCGAATCACGAGGAGGCGCCGATTGTCGGGATGTCCAAGTGGATGCGACCCAGAATTATTAGTCCTCCTCCATGGTGTTTGGCGATCCTCACTTCACGTTGACTCATTTGCAAGCAAGATGAAACAAACGAGTGATAGAATTATATTCCTTATAATCTAATATGTGTTGAATGTCCTTGTTTAATCCACCAAAGAAACGCAAGCATTTGTTCATTAGATTCAACAAGACCACACCTAACCATCCCGCTTGCAATTCCCGATAATACTCTTCTACGTAATTTTTCCTTGCTCTAAGCGTGTATTCTTTAGTAAATCACGTTGATAAGTGGGAGGTACAAACGAACACGCATAGCAGTTTTAAAGCAGTCAAGTACTAGGAATAGTAGTAGGATTTAAACGACAATACTCGCACCAAAGGGAAGCAAATTTAGTAAATTCACATGTAGCGGACTAACACGCATATTCTCGTGATATTTTAAGCATGCAAACGTTGTTCTACTTCCATCTCCCATGTAAGATATGCATCGTGATTATATTTACCCTCAAAAGATGGAATATTTAATTTAAGCTTTGCAACATGATCATCATCATTACGCATCATGGCAGCGTTGCGGTAGTAATTTCGGGACCCAGCAGGTACCGTGGAGGTTGTTCAACCTCCTCGTCAAAGATCGTCGCCGGGGTCGTAGTAGTACCCGTCTGTCCCCAATGTCGCAGCAGACCGCGCGAAGTCCGAGGAACGCTGCCGCAGCAGAGTGCGGCGGCACCTGCATTGAGTCCGAGCCGTGATCGAATGCGCCGTGCGCCATGTGTGGGTGCGGTGCGGGCAATCGGTTCAAGCTCCTTGAACCGAACGTCAAGCTTGGCGTTGAAGGATTTCGAGTCCATCGATCTTGTCCACGGCGTTCGTGAGCTTGGTGTCAAACTCCCCAGACGCGCGGTCCACGTCTTCGCCGACCGACCAGAGCGGAGAAGTGGGCGGTAGTTCTTCGCTCATTGTGGCAGGGTTCCGCAAGTATGTCATGGTTAGTCCTTAAAAGCAGGTATATACTACAGAATATGGTGGAAGTCACGTAATCCGTCAAGCAATATCTGAAGCTCTTACAAGTTCTTACCAAACAGCAGGAAAAGGCGATGTGCAACCACGAGGATCTGGGTCCAGATTGAACCAAGCGATTACTAGGAGTCGAAACACCGCACGTGGAGAGTATCTGTGGAGCTCTGGGAAGGCTTAGCAAAGGGGTTAGCAATTATCAAAACAGCGATGCAAAAGTTGAAAGAATGCTCAACGACGGTACTGTGCTGTTCCTAGGCTAGACCGTACTAGAGACGCGAGCCTAGATCACCAACGATGTCACGACGCGACACAACAAGCACTGTATGATGATATAGCACCCTGAAAAGCGATCCGAGATGCAGAAAATTACTAGGATGGCGAGTGTCTAGAATCGATCTGGGTCTAAAAGACGTTAGCCCCAAAATTTTTTGAAATTTTTATTTTGCTCGAAAGCGCCAAGGCGCCAAAAATATCGCTATAACGGCCGATGGAGAAAAGTGATCCCCAAAGCCGAAAACCAAGATAGCGTAAAAATTTTTTGAGGCGATTCCGCACTTTTTTTTTGCTCTCCTTCGGACTTCGACGGACTCTTAGCGAACACGGAAACAACAAAGAAGGAAAGTCAAAAGAAATAACTGGAAACAGTAACTCTACTCGGACTCAAGGGCAGAAAACCGATCGGATCTGTGTCACAGTAGGAAGGCGGTGGCGAGTATTAGGGTTTATGGTGGCGGGGTATATGGCGGAATATGGTGGCGGTGATCGGCGAGTGTGGCGGTGACTATTATGATCGAACTCGAAACTCTAAGGGACGAGACACTAAGACCGCAACTCGGCGACGATGTAGACACAAATTCAACAATGCAAAAACTGAAAAGATAATGCGAGGCGTAGATTGGTTATGGGATGGATCTAAACTATAAGCTGTGTTTTGGCTTTTTGTGGGTTATAGGTAAAAGATGATCTAATCTCACAACAGTAAAATCTCACCGAGCAACCCAAATCGATACCACTTGATAGGGCAAGGTGTCCGATCTTTCGATGAGATGGCGATAATCGATTTGGTGGAGTTCGGCTTGACGATCCGACTACACGCGACACGAGCGCCAATGCAATCGCTAGGCCAATCTCCGGAGGTTACCGATCCTGCGTGAACACGATCGGCCGACCAGCGAGGGTCTTAATTCCTACCAAATCGAGAACAAGTAAGAACCAATATTGCAATCAAGATATTGCGGATTAAGAGAAAGCTTTATTGAAAGAGGTGGGATCTGAATAGGTGCGGTACAAGAGGCCTCTGCGGCCTTCGAGCCTTGGCGAAGTTAC
Organism: Avena longiglumis; assembly: GCA_030063025.1. Lineage (NCBI taxonomy): Eukaryota > Viridiplantae > Streptophyta > Magnoliopsida > Poales > Poaceae > Avena > Avena longiglumis. Next base: position 287,010,111 of record CP125975.1, read on the forward strand.
TATGGCTAACTTATTGTCTAAACAAAATCCGAGTCTAAAGGTTCGGCTATGGGCGATTTAAGGCGAAAAGGTGGGGTTTCGCCAGCCATGGAAGTGGTGGCCAATCCAACCCTAAAGTCCTTTTCCCTCAAATACGGACTCTAAAAGTGGCTAATTAAAATCCTCGAAAATTACATGGGCCTGGCCCAAAATAAAGGTGTCAAAACACCATATTATGCTATGGACGAATTCGTAAAGTATTGATCTTGAATATTTCGTCCAAGCCTTCTTTCTTCATTATGGTGGCCTCAAAGTTCTGAAATCTTCATCCGTGGCCTTCTCTTGGATCATCACATGCTTGCTGCCATCACCATGCATGGCCATGCTCCAATGCTTGTCCCTCTCATCCATGCTTGGTCCATCATTCCTAAGAGTAAGAAACATATCTGATTTAGGCAGCATCATATTCTCATGTATGTAAGGAATAGTTCCAAGAAACGAAAGTACCTGATAGTTCAGTTGTTTGGCACGAGATCTTGTGATGGGTCCTTGTATGTGTGTTGCTGTAGGTACAACGGTTGTATCAATAGTAGGGATGTCCACATCAATGAGCATGTCCATGCATGGAGATGGCAGCAAGCATGTGATGATCCAAGAGAAGGCCACGGATGAAGATTTCAGAACTTTGAGGCCACCATAATGAAGAAAGAAGGCTTGGACGAAATATTCAAGATTAATACTTCAGTTCAATTCGCCCATAGCTTAATATGGCATTTTTTGCTGCATTGACTAGTTATCTTTTACTTCTTTGTTGTTGTGTCTGTACATCGTCGCGTCGAGTCGTGTCTTAGAGTTTCGATTCATCATAGTAGTCACCGCTTTCTCGCCTCGATCACCGCCACCATATTCCGCCACCATATTTCTCCATCGGCATTATAGCCCTGGCTTATGCGCGCTTCACATAATACAAAAATTTGAAAAATTTTTGGGGCTATACTGTTTTAGACCCCGTGAATTAGTTTTACACATAAGCCATCTGATTGTTTGGTAAGAGCTTCGTATATTGCTTGATGGATTACGCGTGACTTCCACCATCTTTTCGTAGTATATACATGCTTTTTAAAGGACTAACCATGACAGATACTTGGAACCACCACAATGACGAAAAACTACATGCCCATTTCTCGAGCTCTTGGTCATCGTCTTTGAAAAGTGGATACATGCCTAGGGAGTTTGACACCAAGCTCACCAACGCGTGGACAAGATCGATGGACTCGAAATCCTTCAACGCCAAGCTTGACGCTCGGTTCAAGGAGATTTTGAACAGATTGCCCACACACACTGGCGCAGGCGCATTCGATCACGGAGGAGGGCGCTGGTTTGCCGCCCTTTTCCGGCTGCTTGCTGCGGCGCACCTCGGACTTCGCCCGCGGTGCTGCTGCGACATTGGGGAGACGGCGGGTCTACTATGACCCGGCGACGGCGATCTGTTTGACGAGGAGGTTGAACAACCTCCACAGTACTATTGGCCGTCCCGACATTACTACATAGCGCTCGACCACCGTGCGTGATGATGATCATGTTGCAAAGCTTAAATTAAATATTCCATCTTTTGAGGTAAATATAATCGATGCATATCTTACGTGGAGATGGAAGTAGAACAACGTTTGCATGTTTAAAATATCACGAGAATATGCGTGTTAGTCTTTGCTACATGTGAATTTACTAAATTAGCTTCTCTTTGGTGGTGCGAGTATTGTCGTTTAAATCCTACTACTATTCCTAGTACTTGGACTGCTTTAAAAGCGCTATGCGTGTTTGTTTTGTACCTCCCACTTATCAACGTGATTTACTAAAGAATCTGACACGCTTAGAGCAAGGGAAAAATTCTGTAGAAGAGTATTATCAGGAATTGCAAACGGGGATGGTTAGGTGTGGTCTTGTTGAATCTAATGAACAAATGCTTGCACGTTTCTTTGGTGGATTAAACAAGGACATTCAGCACATATTAGATTATAAGGAATATAATTCTATCACTCGTTTGTTTCATCTTGCTTGCAAAGCTGAACGTGAAGTGCAGGATCGCCAAACACCATGGAGGAGGACTAATAATTCTGCAGGTCGCAAATCTGAGCAAGATCAACGCCACAACCTGTTCCAAACACGTGGTGTTGTCAAGGAAAGAGCTATACGGATCATCATTGATGGAGGGAGTTGTAATAATCTGGCCAGTGTTGACATGGTAGAGAAGCTTGCGCTTCCAACAAGACAACGCCCACATTCATACTACATCCAATGGTTTGAGAGTTCTCGCAAGATCAAGGTAACAAGAACGATGCAGCGTGCATTTTACTATTGGTACATATTCTGATTTTGTTGATTGTGATGTTGTACCTATGCAAGCTTGTTCTTTGTTACTTGGTAGACCATGGCAATTTGATAGAGAATCTGTTCATAATGGCAAAACTAACCACTATTCTCTTATGCATGATGGAAAGAAAATTGGTCTAAAACCTATGACTCGAGAACAGATTTTAAAGATGATCTTGCTAGAGCTAGTAGAGCTAAAGCGAGGAGAAAAATAAAAGTGAGAATCGATTGTTGCTGCAGATTTTATACCACCAAAGAACACTAAATCGATTCTACACATGCTACTGAAATTCGTTTGAAGAGTCCATGTATGCTTGCAAATAAAATTGATATTCTTTGAACTAGATGTAAACAATACTCGATATTATGCAATTGTCAAAGAGGTTTTGTTTTCATTTGAGGATATGCCTCCTTCTTTGCCACCCGCTATTGCTAACATTTTGCAGGAATATGAGGACGTCTTTCCCGCTGAGCTGCCACCAGGACTACCTCCTATTAGAGGAATTGAGCACCAAATTGATCTAATTCCTGGTGCTACGTTGCCCAACCGCGCGCCATATAGAACCAATCCAGAGGAGACAAAGGAAATACAACGCCAAATTCAGGAACTACTCGACCGAGATCATATTCGTGAGTCCCTTAGCCCCTGTGATGTTCCTATTATTTTGGTACCTAAGAAATATGGTTCTTCGCGCATGTGTACCGATTGTAGAGCTATCAATAATATTACTATTCGCTATCGTCATCCTATTCCACGTTTAGATGACATGCTTGATGAATTGAGTGGCTCTACCATGTTTTCTAAAGTTGATTTGCGTAGTGGTTACCACCATATTCATATGAAATTAGGAGATGAATGGAAAACAGCATTTAAAACTAAGTTCTGTTTATATGAGTGGTTAGCAATGCCGTTTGGTTTAACTAATGCACCTAGCACTTTCATGAGATTAATGGACGAAGTTTTACGTGCTTTCATTGGACGTTTGTGGTAGTCTACTTTGATGATATTCTGATTTATAGCAAATCTTTAGAGGAACATTTGGACCATTTACGTCTTGTTTTCAATGCTTTACGTGATGCACGTTTGTTTGGTAACCTTGAGAAGTGCACCTTTTGCACCAATCGAGTTCGTTCTTGGCTATGTTGTTACATCACAGGGTATTGAAGTGGATCCACCAAGATTGAAGCTATTGAGAATTGGCGTAGCCCAAGACGGTCACACAAGTGAGGAGTTTTCTTGGCCTCATTGGTTTTATAGGCGCTTTGTCAAAGACTTTGGATCAATTGCCGCGCTTGAATGAGCTTACCAAGAAGGATGTGCCCTTTGTTTGGGCGATGCACAACAACGCCTTCGTCATATTGAAAGATAAGCTAACACATGCTCCCTTACTCCAACTTCCTGATTTTACTAAGACTTTTGAGCTTGAATGTGATGCTAGTGGAATTGGTTTGGGAGGGTGTTATTACAAGAGGAAAACCTGTTGCATATTTTAGTGAGAAATTGAGTGGGGCTAGTGAACTATTCTACTTATGATAAAGAATTATATGCATTGCTTGGACATTAGAAACTTGGCAACATTATCTATGGCCTAAGGAATTTGTTATTCATTCGATCATGAATCTTTGAAGCATATTCGTAGTCAAGCTAAGTTGAATCGTCGTCATGCAAAGTGGGTTGAATTTATTGAGTCTTTTCCTTATGTTATCAAACACAAAAGGGTAAAGATAATATTATTCGATGCTTTGTCACTGGTTATGCTTTGTTATCTCAACTTGACTTCAAAATATTTGGATTGGAAACTATTAAAGAACAATATGTGCATGATCTTTGAATTTACGGATGTGTTGCGAATTGTAGAGATGGTAGAACTTGGAACAAGTTCGTCTTCAATGATGGATTTGTGTTCGTGCTAACAAACTATGCATTCAGATAGCTCATTGTCTTTTGTTATTACAGGGAGGCATGGAGGAGGATTGATGGGACACTTTGGTGTCAAGAAGGCGGAGGATGTTCTTGCACACTTCTTTTGGCCACGTATGCGTCGGGATGTTGAGAGATTTGTGGCACTGCACTACTTGTCAAAAGCTAAGTCTCGCCTTAATCCACATGGTTTATATATGCCTCTTCCTGTTCCTAGTGTTCCTTGGGAGGATATTTCTATGGACTTTGTTTTGGGATTGCCACGAACACGAAGGGGAGGATAGTATTTTGTTGTTGTGGATCGGTTCTCTAAGATGGCACACTTTATTCCTTGTCATAAAGCGGATGATCTTGCGCATATTGCTGATTTGTTCTTTCGTGAAATTGTTCGTTTGCATGGTGTGCCAAATACTATTGTCTCGATCGTGATACTAAATTTCTTAGCCACTTTTGGAGATGTTTATGGGCTAAGTTGGGGACTAAATTGCTCTTTAGTACTACATGTCATCCCCAAACTGATGGTCAAACTGAAGTAGTAAATAGAACTTTGTCTACTATGTTACGGGCTGTTTTAAAGAAGAATTTAAAATTGTGGGAAGAGTGTTTACCTCATATAGAATTTGCTTATAATCGTTCTTTGCATTCTACCACAAAGATGTGCCCATTTGAGATTGTGTATGGTTTTGTTCCTCGTGCACCTATTGATTTATTGCCTTTACCTTCTTCGGTGCAACATAATTTGGATGCTACACAACGCTGAAATGATATTAAACTTGCATAAGACTACTAAAGATAACATTGAACACATGAATGCTAAGTATAAACTTCTTTGGGGATAAAGGGAGAAAGCATGTTGTGTTTGATGTTGGCGATCTTGTTTGGTTACATTTGCGTAAAGATCGTTTTCTGATTTCATGAAGTCTAAGTTAATGCCACGTCTTGCTGGTCCCTTTAAGGTGTTAGAAAATCAATGATAATGCATATAAACTTGAGTTGCTGCAGACTTTGGTGCAGTTAGTCCTACATTTAACATTGCGATTTGAAGCCTTACTTTGGTGAGGAAGATGAGATTGCGTCGGACGACTTCAATTCAAGAAGGGGAGCATGATGTGGACATCCCTACTATTGATACAACCGTTGTACCTACAGCAACACACATACAAGGACCCATCACAAGATCTCGTGCCAAACAACTAAACTATCAGGTACTTTCGTTTCTTGGAACTATTCCTTACATACATGAGAATATGATGCTGCCTAAATCAGATATGTTCCTTACTCTTAGGAATGATGGACCAAGCATGGATGAGAGGGACAAGCATTGGAGCATGGCCATGCATGGTGATGGCAGCAAGCATGTGATGATCCAAGAAGAACGGATGAAGATTTCAGAACTTTGAGGCCACCATAATGAAGAAAGAAGGCTTGGACGAAATATTCAAGATCAATACTTTCGAATTCGTCCATAGCATAATATGGTGTCTTGCGACACCTTTATTTTGGGCCGAGCCCATGTAATTTTCAGGATTTTAATTAGCCACTTTTTAGAGTCCGTATTTGAGGAAAAGGACTTTTAGGGTTGGATTCGGCCACCACTTCCATGGCTGGCGAAACCCCTTTCGCCCTTAAATCGCCCCATAGCGAACCTTTAGACTCGGATTTTGTTTAGACATTAAGTTAGCCATAGTCGCAACTTCGCCAAGGCTCGGCGTCGCAGAGGCCTCTTGTGCCAGCACCTATTCAGGATCCCACCTCTTTCAATAAAGCTTTCCTCTTAATCCGCAATATCTTGATTGCAATATTGGTTCTTACTTGTTCTCGATTTCGTAGGAATTAAGACCCTCGTGGTCGGTGATCGTGTTCACGCAGGATCGGTAACCTCCAGGAGATTGGCCTAGCGATTGCATTGGCGCTCGTGCTCGCACGTGTAGTCGGATCGTCAAGCCCGAACTCCACCAAATCGATTATCGCCATCTCATCGAAAGATCGGACACCTTTGCCCTATCAAAAGCGCACCGAGGCAAGTGCACAAATCTATTTCTTATCCTCTTTTGGCTAACGAGTTGTGGTCTCTCCTTGAGTTGGCACGACAACCGAGCGTAGTCTTCGTTAGGACCTTTTGTGCTCATTTTCATAGTCGTGCTAACCCTGTTTTTCTCCACGTGTGTGTTTTCCGTGTTTTTGTAGATCGTATCCTTTTTGCTTTTGATCTTTGGTTCTTTACCACGTAGGACAATAACCTTTTGCTTGGATCGTTTCGTTTGGTTTTCCACAATCCTAACCTTCCACCAAAAGCTTTTGAGAGTTGTAGCATACTTGTGTGTGAGTTTCTTGCCCATTTCACTTTGCACGCTTTTCGCTCATTTGTGTGGCAATTGGTTTGATATAATCTCCAAGGTGAGGTAAAAGGCTAACTCTCCACACCCTTTCTCTCCATATACAACCCTTGTTGGCTTTGCATTATGGACAGGCATGGAGAGCCATCCCAACCACCACCACCTCCGGAGGATGATAACCAATTCATGACAAGATGGGACCATTGGAAGGTCCGAGGAGAATTCAACTATCGTTGTGAAGCTCTCGAGCGGCGCCAAGATGAACAATTTAGCGAGGCCCGTGTGGAATTCAAGAACATCGACAACCGCTTCGAAGAAGTCCGTGGCCAAATGCATGCCATGCAACACAACCTCGGTCATCAAAATGAAGCTCTTGGTCGTGCACTCGCCTCAACGGATGAGAAGCTTCAACGCATCATTGATGGACTCGCAAGGCCACGCTCGCGCGAATCAAGCTCATCTCGACACTCCTCAAGTGAATCAAGTGCACCTCGCCGTCACGCTTCAAGGCACCGGGATGGACCCGTTCTTCAATCCATGAGCTCTGCGCAAGCGGTACCATCTCCGCGTCACGCCGCAACATCAAGCTATGATGGTGACCTCTCCGCAAGACCTCCAAGGCGTGAAGCGAACCGGCCACAACCAAGGGCACTTGTGATTCAACAAGAGCAACCTCACATGGACCACCAAGGCCATCGACGTCGACATGCCCCTTCAACAACAAGTGAAGCTTCCGAAGAGGACGAACAAGCTCACCGTCGACGGGAAGCACTCGAAGATCCCCCAAGGAGTCATCATCGACATGATCGTCCACGTCAGCAACATGATGGTCATGACGAGCCTCCCCTACACCAAGAAGAAGAGCAGCCCATTGCGCATGCGGCTCGACGTCCTCCTCGCCACATGGCGCAAGCTAATGCTCCTCGGCATCAACCACGAGAAGAACAAGAGCAAGCTCCCCAAGCTCGTCGTGAGGACCATCAACCTCCTCCTCGTCCTCAACCGCGACAACAAAACGAGCAAGCTCCCCAAGCTCGTCGTCAACAACAAGTTCCACCACCAAACGCGACACCTCAACAACCGCAAGAGCAACACAACAATCACCAAGCAAGACATGAGAGCTCGGATGATGATGATGATGACCGCCCAAATCATGGCAACCGACGCAACCGGAACCGCAACGGAGAAGAAACTTTCGGCAAGCTCAAGTTCACCATGCCGAAGTTCACCGGTTCCAATGAGCCCGAGGAATATCTCTCTTTGGAACTCAAGGTCGACAAGATATTCCGCATGCACAATTATAGCAATGAGAAGATGATGGCCATGGCATCCCTCGAGTTTGATGAGTATGCCAACCTTTGGTGGGAACAAGTCCAACTCGCTCGCGAAGCAAAAGAAGAGCCTCCAATCGCAACTTGGCAAGATATGAAGGCTCATATGAGATCCCACTTTGTTCCTTCACACTACACGCGTGACCTCTTCAACAAGCTTCAAACGCTTAGTCAAGGAACAAAGACCGTGGAAGAGTACTTCAAGCAAATGGAGCTCAACATGATCCGTGCCAACAATGAAGAGCGAGATGAGCAAACAATGGCACGCTTCCTCAATGGCTTGAACCATCCCATCAAGCGTATCACCGAGTTCCAAAAGTATAACAACATGGTTGAGCTTGTGCACATCGCTTCAAAGGCCGAGCGTCAAGTGCAAGAGGACATCAATTACAACAAGCCAAAGACGTACTTCACCTACAAGCAAGCGCCAACCACTACTCAAACAACACAAAGTGGAAGCTCCTCAAGCACCACCAAGCTTCCCTTCAAGACAACTTTCCCTCAAGGAAAACAACCCCCAAGTGGCAAACACACAAGGGATGATCAACCATTCAATGGTGAATGCTACAAGTGTGGAGGCAAAGGGCACAAGTCGAATGCATGTGGGAACAAGAAAGTTTTGTTCATCCATGACAACGGCGATGAAGAATACTTGAGTGAAGAAGAGTTCGATGCAAGGGTCAAGGAAGCCATGGCAAGGCAACATTTGGAAGAGGACCAAGAACTTCTTGTGTGTGAGCATGACGCAAGTCCATCGCTTGTGGTCACAAGGGGTCTTGACTACCCAAGCCAATGAAAATGAAGACCAACGCTCGAACATCTTCCAAACTCGTGCCGGCATCAATGGGAAGTCCGTCAAAGTTGTCATCGATGGAGGGAGTTGCCACAACCTTGCAAGCATGGAATTGTGTGAGAAACTCAGCCTCACCCTTCATCCGCATAGACACCCATACCATATCCAATGGCTAAGTGACCAAGGATCCGTCAAGATCAAGCACACCGTCTCGGTGACGTTCTCCATTGGGCACTACAAGGACACGGTGGAATGTGACGTGGTCCCAATGACGGTTTGCCATATGTTGCTCGGAAGGCCGTGGCAATATGACAAGCGTGCTTTGCATAATGGTCACTCAAACACTTACACCTTAAAATGGCTTGATAAAACTTGTGTGTTGCAACCAATGACTCCTAGCCAAATAATTGCGGACAATGCAAAGGCTTTAGCGAGGGCGCAATACACAAAAACACATTGTGAGAAGAGTGGTGAGCGAGAGAACCACACCATAGTGAGTGAGAGCTACAAGCCAAACTCGAGTGGAAAAACTAAGAGTGTTCTTGTTGCCACCAAAAGTGAGATGAGAGAAGTGCGGAACAACCCATCCATCTTGCACTATGTCCTTGTATGCAAGGGACTAGCGCAAGGAACTAACGACTTGACAAATGTTCCTCCTTCTTTGATGACTATTTTGCAGGAATTCCAAGATGTATTTCCCGAAGAGCTTCCTCATGGCCTTCCTCCTCTTTGTGGGATAGAGCACCGCATCGACCTCATACCCGGCGCACCACTCCCAAACCGCGCCGCGTATCGCACGAACCCGGAAGAGACGAAGGAGATCGAACGTCAAATCAACCAACTCGTCTCCAAAGGTTTGATCCAAGTAAGCACTAGCCCAAGCGCGGTCCCCGTGATTCTAGTCCCGAAAACGGATGATACGTTGCGGTTATGCATGGACTGCCGTCCAATCAATGCTATCACCGTGCGTTATCGACATCCTATACCGCGTATTGATGACATGCTTGATGAGTTATGTGGAGCCACTATATTTTCGAAAATTGATCTTCGTAGTTGTTACCATCAAATTCGCATGGCTGAAGGTGATGAGTGGAAAACCGCCTTCAAGACCAAGCTTGGTCTCTATGAATGGTTGGTTATGCCTTTTGGCTTATCTAACGCCCCATCTCCCTTCATGCATCTAATGAACCATATTTTGAGATCTCTCATTGGGAAGAGTGTAGTTGTTTACTTTGATGACATTCTTGTCTATAGCAAGTCACTAGAGGAGCATGTTACTCATGTTAAGGAGGTACTTCAAATCCTTCGTCATGAAAAGCTTTATGCTAATCTCCCAAAGTGCACTTTTGCAAAAGACAAGCTGATTTTCCTTGGTTTTGTCGTGTCTTAAAATGGCATTGAAGTTGATGAATCAAAAGTCAAGGACATACGAGATTGGCCCATCCCTACAAATGTTAGTGAACTTCGTAGTTTTCATGGGTTGGCTGGCTTTTACCGTCGTTTTGTCAAAGACTTTTCTACAATTGCTTGCCCCCTCAACGAATTGACCAAGAAAAATGTCACGTTCGTTTGGGGAAAAGCACAACAAAAGGCTTTTGATGAGCTGAAAAAGAGGCTCACCGAAGCACCACTTCTTGCATTGCCGGATTTCACAAAAACCTTTGAGATTGAATGCGACGCTAGTGGTATTGGCATTGGTGGCGTCCTTATGCAACATGGGCGTCCTATTGCTTACCATAGTGAGAAACTTGATGGCGCATGCCTCAATTATCCCATTTATGACAAAGAACTTTTTGCCTTGGTTCGAGTTCTTCAAGTGTGGCAACACTACCTTTGGCCCAAAGAATTTATCATCCATTCCGACCATGAGTCGTTGAAGTATCTTAAGGGCCAAGCCAACTTGAGTAAAAGGCACACAAAATGGGTTGAGTTTATGGAGTCTTTTCCTTAGATTGTCAAATACAAGAAGGGCAAAGAAAATGTGGTAGCGGACACCTTGTCTCGCAAAAACATAAGCCTTCTTACACGACTCGAAGTCAATGTCTTGGGTCTTGATGACATCAAATCTTTGTACGCGTCCGACCCTTTCTTTGGACCAATAGTTGCACAATGTTCAACCGACAAAGGGATTGATGATTTCTATTTGCATAAGGGTTTTCTTTTCAAACAAAACAATCTTTGCATTCCGAAATCGTCTCTCCAACTTTTGCTTCTTCAAGAGTCCCATGGTGGAGGCCTTATGGGTCACTTTGGTCGTGACAAGACATATGACATGCTCTCCACTCACTACTATTGGCCAAAGATGAAGCGCGACGTGGAGCGCCATGTTCAACGATGCACTACATGTATCCAAGCTAAGTCTAAGTCCAACCCCTTTGGTCTTTATATGCCATTGCCTATTCCTCATGCACCTTGGTCGGACATTAGCATGGACTTTTTGTTAGGCTTGCCTAGATCTAAACATGGTCATGATTCCATATTTGTAGTCGTGGATCGCTTTTCTAAAATGGCACATTTCATTCCGTGCCATAAGACCGATGATGCTTCACATGTTGCCAATTTGTTTTTCAGGGAAATAATCCGGCTACACGGTGTGCCTAGAACAATCGTCTTCGACCGCGACGTAAAATTCATGAGCTACTTCTGGAAGACTCTCATGGCCAAGCTCGGAATCAAGCTCCTCTTCTCGTCCGCCTCGCATCCTCAAACCGATGGACAAACCGAGGTCGTCAATCGAAGTCTTGGCACACTCCTCCGGGTATTGATAAAGAAGAACCTTAAAGACTGGGAGGAATGTATTCCACACGCAGAGTTCGCCTACAACCGCGCCAAGCACTCCACCACCATGAGGAGCCCGTTCATGATCGTCTACGGCTTCGAGCCTCTCACCGCGCTCGATATCCTTCCACTTCCACTTCATGAACGTGCCAATATGGACGTTGTCAAGCGTGCCCAAACAATGAAGAAACTACATGAAGACACACGAGCTACTATCGAGCAACAAGTCCTTCGCCAAGCATCACGGCTAAACAAGACCAAGAAAGAGATGATCTTTGATGAGGGCAACCTTGTGTGGATACACTTGAGTAAAGACCGCTTCCCCAAGGAACGCGACTCAAAGCTAAAGCCAAGAGGCGATGGACCATTCAAGGTGCTCAAGCGGATCAACAACAACGCCTACTTCATCGATATACCAACATCGAAGTATCTTGTGAGCTCGACATTCAATGTCAAGGACCTCTCACCCTACCATGGCGAAGAGGAAGTTGTGACGGTTGAAGATTCGAGGACGACTCTTTCCCAAGGGGGGGGGAGCTGATGCAGCCCGTCCTACGACTGCTACTACATCTACTCCCATGAGCTCCCCAAGTGGACCCATGACTCGCGCCCGAGCCAAACTCCTTCAAGCTAAGGTGAACACGCTCCTCTCCTTGTGTGACTTCGACACACCCTTGGATGGCTTGCTACTTCACACGCATACACTGTGCATCATCAGGTACGAAGAGAAGGACCCAAGGAACGGAGGAGAAGCAACCAGTCGCTGCCAGACGCAAGCGGTACTACCGGTTGAGCCGACCGGTACTACCGCTCCAAGCGGTCCTACCGGCCCCTACGGACGCTCAGAAGCACCTCCACGCCCAGGCATGGCGGTACTACCGGTCCAGCAACCGGTACTACCGGACAGCGGTACTCCGCCCCCTCATACCGCTCGACACAGGTGCCTCCGACGGAAGCTCCAGGCCCTCAAGCGGTACTACCGCTCCCGAAGCGGTACTACCGGTTACCACCGGTACTACCGGTTGCCGGACCGGTACTACCGGTCCTGCCTGATCCTGAACGCCTGAGTTCGGCCCTGTGCCTTGTAACCCTACCTATAATTTACCTTTTCGTTCCGAAACTACCCCTGTTTTGTGGCTGAACTATATATAGCCCCCACCATCCATTGTAAACCCTAGACTTGGATAATAATAGATATTAAGGAAACCCTTTGAGAACTTATATCTATTGGTCTCATGCTCCTACCAAGGAGCACCGGATTATCCACCCCCTCTTGGATCTTGCCTAGTGCGTTCAAGTTGTACAAGGCCTTGGGTTCTCGGTTTCTCGCCCCCAAGTCGTCAAGATCTCACCAAGCACCTCATCCCCCGTTGTTGGCGTGGAGAGCGAGCTTCTCCCAACACCGATCCTAGAGATTATGTTGGACCGGTTGCCACCGGCGTTAGGAGTAGGCGTGTATCGTGTTTTGGTGTGTGTGTGTTCGTGGTTTTCATCGCTTTCCTCGATTTCATCCCCCGACCACCTCTTTCCCCTCGTTTCTCGTGGAATTCGTGAAAGATCGGGCCAACCCCAGGGTTACCCCCTAACAACATGTCATCCCCAAACTAATGGACAAACTGAAGTAGTAAATATAATTTTGTCTACTATGTTGCAGGCTGTTTTAAAGAACTTAAAATTGTGGGAAGAGTGTTTACCTCATATAGAATTTTCTTATAATCGTTCGCTGCATTCTACCACAAAGATGTGCCCATTTGAGATTGTGTATGGTTTTGTTCCTCGTGCACCTATTGATTTATTGCCTTTACCTTCTTCGGTGCAAAATAATTTGTATGCTACACAACACGCTGAAATGATATTAAACTTGCATAAGACTACTAAAGATAACATTGAACACATGAATGCTAAGTATAAACTTGCTGGGCATAAAGGGAGAAAGCATGTTGTGTTTGATGTTGGAGATCTTGTTTGGTTACATTTGCGTAAAGACCGTTTTCCTGATTTTCGCAAGTCTAAGTTAATGTCGCGTGCTGCTGGTCCCTTTAAGGTGTTAGAGAAAATAAATGATAATGCATATAAACTTGAGTTGCCTGCAGACTTTGGTACGGTTAGTCCTACGTTTAACATTGCAGATTTGAAGCCTTACTTTGGTGAGGAAGATGAGATTGCGTCGAGGACGACTTCAATTCAAGAAGGGGAGCATGATGTGGACATCCCTTCTATTGATACAACCATTGTACCTCTGACTACACGTACAAGGACCCATCACAAGATCTCGTGCCAAACAACTTAACTATCAGGTACTTTTGTTTCTTGGAACTATTCCTCACATACATGAGAATATGATGCTTCCTAAATCAGATGTATTTCTTACTCTTAGGAATGATGGACCAAGCATGGATGAGAGGGACAAGCATTGGAGCATGGCCATGCATGGAGATGGCAGCAAGCATGTGATGATCCAAGACAAGGCCATGGATGGAGATTTCAGAACTTTGAGGCCACCATAATGAAGAAAGAAGGCTTGGACGAAATATTCAAGATTAATACTTCACGAATTCGTCCATAGCTTAATATGGTGCTGCGACACCTTTATTTTGGGCCAGTTCCATGTAATTTTCGCAGGATTTTTAATAGCCACTTTTTAGAGTCCGTATTTGAGGGGAAAAGGACTTCTAGGGTTGGATTCGGCCACCACTTCCATGGCTGGCCGAAACCCCACCTTTTCCTCCTTAAATACTCCCCATAGCCGTCACCCTAGACTCGGATTTTGTTTAAACATTAAGTTAGCCATCGTAGAAACTTCGCCAAGGCTCGAGCGTCGCAGAGGCCTCTTGTACTTCGCACCTATTCAGGATCCCACCTTTTCAATAAATCTTTCCTCTTAATCCGCAATATCTTGATTGCAATATTAGTTCTTACTTGTTCTCGATTTCAGGTAGGAATTAAGACCCTCGCTGGTCAGGCTGATCGTGTTCCCGCAGGATCGGTAACCTCCAAGAGATTGGCCTAGCGATTGCATTGGCGCTCGTGCTCGCACGTGTAGTCGGGTCGTCAAGCCCGAACTCCACCAAATCGACTATCATCATCTCATCGAAAGATATGACACCTTTGCCCTATCAATAGGTAACTCTCTTCTGTTCTTCTTGTCAACATATAGTCCATAGAGGTTGACGTGTATGCATTTGTGCCTTCACACAACAAAGACCAAGAAAAATATTTTCGTGCGTGATAGAGGATCATGTCAAATGTGGCATGTCCATTCTTGTTCACAACACTATTAGCACAATACAAGGATAGCAAATGGAATGCATATGCAAGGTCAAAGTGCATGGAAATCGTTTGAACATCATCCAAATGTGGAAACTCAAAAACTCCATATAACGTAGCAGTAGGGCATTAAAAGCATTGGATCCAAATTTCAAACAACATCTTTGATGCAGGAATAGGAGAATTTGGCAAAAACACACAAGGAAGAGTGTCCAAAGAAACATCATTATGTGTTCAAACCAACCATTGGAAAGAGAAATTGTTCAACATGTTGGATGTCACACACAAATCATCAAAAGCAAATTTCATGGAAATATGGGTATCCCAAGTGGAAGCAAAAACGACATGTTTGCAAACAAACCAAATGAAAGAGCAAGTGGTCCTTATGTTTGTTGCAACAACAAGACGAGATTCTTGGAAGCTCTCATGACAATACATGCTCTTAATGGAATTGTGGTTGCACATAAAACATCGGAGAGATAAATTGTTCAACAATTTTGTTACAACACACAAAACATCATTATCTAAAAGCGAAGAAACATGAATGTCACAAGGGAAGATAATACCATTAACATGCTTGCAAGCAAACCATAGGAAAGAGCAATTTGTCAACATGAAATATGCAAAGCATGCCAAAGGTATCAGAGCTGGGTTCGATCTTGAACTCACTTGTGGAATGCTCTCAAGAGCTCCTTTTGTCAACTCGTGCTCAACCGTGGTTGACGTGATAGTGCGGGTACCTACACACATCATATATAAAAGGAAGAACGTGTGTGCATGGTAGATATAAACATCATCCATCATGACGTATCTCTTCTTGTGCACATCACCATTAATGTCAATCAAGTATGACATAGATGCATGGTGAGTATGCAAGTGGGGAACATGCTTATCATGGCAATCATCAAAATCTCCAAAAATTGAGAAAGCTATGGGAATCTCATTATAACGCATATGATCAATATTGTTGCAAGCAAAACAAGTGAAATAGCAAGCATTCATCTTATCGCAAACAACGGGAGAAATTGAATGACTCGCATGACAAGGCAAGTCCGAAGCAATTGGAGGATACACACAAGATGCATAGCAAGGCATGTTTATGGCAATGATATCGCAATCAAACAATTCCACATGATCAATATTATGCAAAGCTAATGCAGCCCGTCCTACGGACGCACCTCCATCTACAACTCCTAGCCCTCCCAGTGGACCAATGACTCGCGCCCGAGCCAAGCTCCTACAAGACAAGGTTAACTCGCTCCTTTCCGTGTGTGATTTCGATACGCCCCTGGATGGCTTGCTACTTCAACGCATACACTGTGCATCATCAGGTACGAAGAGAAGGACCCATGGAACGGAGAAACCGGAGCGGAAGCGACCAATCGCCGCCGGTACTCTGGGACCCTACGGCCGGTACTAACGGTTCAAGCGGCAAACCGGCCCCAGCTACCGGACGAGCCAGGAGGAACCCAACCAAGGTCAAGACGCCTGCGGTACTACCGGTCCGGGAACCGGTACTACCGGTGGGCGGTACGACCGCCCTCTCCTACCGCTCGCTAATGGCGACTCCGACGGAAGCTCCAGGACCGGCAGCGGTACTACCGCCACCTGAGCGGTACTACCGGTTGCGACCGGTTGCCCGACCGGTACTACCGGTCTTGACTGAACCAGATCGCATCAGTTCGGCCCAGTGCCCTGTACCCCTCTCTATATTTTCCCATTTCGTTCCTAAACTACCCCTGTTTATGTGGCTGGCCTATATATAGCCCCCACCCTCCATTGTAAACCCTAGACTTGGATAATAATAGATTGAGGACACCCCTTTGAGGATCTTTCATCTATGTCTCATGCTCCTACCAAGGGGCACCCTATTATCCACAACCTCTTGGATCTTGCCTAGTGCGTTCAAGTTGTACAAGTCCTTGGGTTCTCGGTTTCTCGCCCCCAAGTCGTCAAGATCTCACCAAGCACCTCGTCCCCCATTGTTGGTCGTGGAGAGAGAGCTTCGCCCAACACCGATCCTAGAGATTATGTTGGACCGGTTTCCACCGGCGTGAGTTATCGGCGTGTATCGTGATTTGTGTGCGTGAGTTCATCGGGATCTTAGTGTGCGTGTGTTCGTGGATTTCGTCCCCTCTTCCCCTCCACCGCTTTTCCCTCGATCCCCGCGGAGATTCGTGAAAGATCGGGCCACCCCAAGGGGTTTCCCCGTAACATATTGGTATCAAGAGCCAGGTTGATCACGATTTCCCCCCAATTTTTCTCCTATCCCCTTAAAATCGAAAATCCCACCAAAAAGCGCCCCAATTTGCCTTCGGATCGATCTTTGGATTTGGTGAGTTTTTCGTGGTTTTGGTCCATAGATCTGTTGCTTTTGGAGTCGATCTATAGCCTTTTTATGTTCCTAGCCTAGCCTTTCGGTCAGATCACCACGAATTTGAGGATTTTGTCAAGTTGATCTTGTTCCAGTTCCGCGCCTGGCGGTACTACCGGTCGAAAGAGCGGTACTACCGCAAGTCACCGGTACTACCGGTCGCACAAGCGGTACTACCGCCCGCCTATGACCGTGTTTCCTTTTCTCTTTGACGCCTCAACTTCGTTTGCTGACTATCCCCCTTAACTAGTTCGTGTTTCGCGTGTTTGTCGCCATTTTAACAATAGCTTCCGCATCAAAGTCACCACGCGCTCAACGACACCGCGACACTCGAACATCATCCCCACCAACGGTTGCAAGTCGTCAACAATACCAAAGGTATAACTTGCGCCACTTTGACAACCCCATATCTTCCTTTGTGTGTATCTATCCTATGAGAGCAACTCATTTTGTGTTTGTCTAAGCATTGTGCACTTGCCTTTGGAAAGTGAGAGTGTGAGGCCAAATACAAAAGTTAACATAGTAGTATAAAGAGGGAGAAAAAGAAAAAAAATAGAAAGATACATAGTCTCCCAATACAAAGAGAATACCAAGCTTGTAAGCCAAAAAGAGAGAGGAAAGAGCGCACCAAGGCAAGTGCACAAATCTGTTGCTTATCCTCTTTTGGCAAACGAGTTGTGGTCTCTCCTTGAGTTAGCACGACAACAGAGCGTAGTCTTCGTTAGGACCTTTTGTGCTCATTTTCATAGTCGTGCTAACCCCATTTTTCTCCACGTGTGCGTTTTTCCGTGTTTTTGTAGATCGTATCCTATTGCTTTTGATCTTTGGTTCTTTACCACTTAGAACAATAACCTTTTGCTTGGATCGTTTCGTTTGGTTTTCCACAATCCTAACCTTCCACCAAAAAGCTTTTGAGAGTTGTAGCGTATTGGTGTGTGAGTTTCTTTGCGATTTCACTTTGCACGCCATTAGTTCTCAAGTGTGGCAATTGGTTTGATATAATCTCCAAGGTGAGGTAAACGGCTAACTCCCCACATCCTCTTTCTCCATATACAACCCATGTCGGCTTTGCATCATGGACAGGAATGGAGAGCCGTCCCAACCACCACCTCCGGAGGACGACACACAATACATGACGCGATGGGATCATTGGAAGGTCCGAGGTGAATTCAACTACCGTTGTGAAGCTCTTGAGCGGCGCCAAGATGAACAATTTAGCGAAGCCCGCGTGGAATTCAAGAACATCGACAACCGCTTTGAGGAAGTCCGAGGACAAATGCATGCCATGCAACACAACCTCGGCCACCAAAATGAAGCTCTTGGTCGCGCCCTTGCCTCAACGGATGAGAAGCTTCAACGCCTCATTGATGGGCTCGGAAGGCCACGATCGCGCGACTCAAGCTCATCACGACACTCCTCAAGTGAATCAAGCGCTCCTCGCCGTCACGCTTCAAGGCACCGGGATGGACCCGTTCTTCAGTCCATGAGCTCTTCTCAAGTGGTACCATCTTCGCGACACGCCGCGACGTCAAGCTATGATGGTGACCTCTCCACAAGACCTCCAAGACGTGAAGCGAACCAGCCTCAACAAAGGGCACTTGTGATTCAACAAGAACTACCTCATGCGGACCACCAAACCCATCGTCAACGACGTGTTCTCTCAACATCAAGTGAAGCATCCGAAGCGGACAAACAAGATCACCGTCGGCGTGAAGCACTCGAAGATCCACCAAGGCGTCATCATCGACATGAACGTCAACGTCGACAACATGATCATCATGATGAGCCTCCTCCACATCAAGAAGAAGAAGAGCAGCCCATTGCGCATGCGGCTCGACGTCCTCCTCGCCACAGGGCGCAAGACAATGCTCATCGGCATCAACCACGACAAGAACAAGAGCAAGCTCCCCAAGCTCGTCGTGAGGACCATCAACCTCCTCCTCGTCCTCAACCTCGCCAACAACACGAGCAAGCTCCCCAAGCTCGTCGTCAAAACCAAGTTCCAACACCAAACGCGGCACCTCAACAACCGCAAGAGCAACGCCATCATCACCAAGCAAGACATGAGAGCTCGGATGATGAAGATGGCCGCCAAAATCATGGCAACCGTCGACACCGGAACCGCAATGAAGAAGAAACATTCGGCAAGCTCAAGTTCACCATGCCCAAGTTCACCGGTTCCAATGAACCCGAAGAATACCTCTCATGGGAGCTCAAGGTTGATAAGATCTTCCGCATGCACAACTATAGTAATGAGAAGATGATGGCCATGGCATCCCTCGAGTTTGATGAGTATGCCAACCTTTGGTGGGAACAATTCCAACTCGCTCGTGAAGCAAAGAAGAGCCTCCAATCTCAACTTGGCAAGATATGAAGGCTCATATGAGATCCCGCTTTGTTCCTTCGCACTACACGCGTGACCTTTTCAACAAGCTTCAAACGCTTAGTCAAGGGACAAAGAACGTGGAAGAGTACTTCAAGCAAATGGAGCTCAACATGATCCGTGCCAACATTGAAGAGCGGGATGAGCAAACAATGGCACATTTCCTCAATGGCTTGAACCATCCAATCAAGCGCATCACCGAGTTCCAAAAGTACAACAACATGGTTGAGCTTGTGCACATCGCATCAAAGGCCGAGTGTCAAGTGCAAGAGGACATCAAGTACAACAAGCCAAAGACGTACTTCACCTACAAGCAAGCACCAACCACTACTCCAACAACACCAAGTGGAAGCTCATCAAGTACCACCAAGCTTCCCTTCAAGCCAACACTTCCTCAAGGAAAACAGCCCCCAAGTGGAAAATACACAAGGGATGATCGACCTTTCAATGGTGAGTGCTACAAGTGTGGAGGCAAAGGACACAAGTCGGCCGCATGTGGGAACAAGAAAGTTTTGTTCATCCATGACAATGGCGACGAAGAATACTTGAGTGAAGATGAGTTTGATGCAAGGGTCAAGTGATGGAGGGGTTAACCTCTTGGGTGCCCGATCTTCATGGATCTCGTGGTCAAATCGATGGGAAAGCGAGGGGAAAGGGAGAAGGTAGCGGAAGCGAACACACACCTCGCGAAGAACACGATGAACACACGCAAAACTCACACGATACAAGCCCGATTGCTCCCGAACGGCGGCCACCGGTCCGATAGAATCCTCGCAAGGAAAGATCGGTCAACGTGCTCCCTCAAATCCACATCGGAGAGGGAAGAACACCGTGAGGAGGGTCTTGACGAATTGGGGGCGAGAAAACGAGAACCCAAGGCCTTGTTCAACGATGGATGCGTGATGCAAAGTCCAATCGAGGTTGGTGATGATAGTCGGTCCCCTTGGTAAAGGGGATGAGGCAAAACTAGAGATTCCACAATGGGGGTTGTCTTTAGTCTATCATCTATGCCTAAGGGATACATGGGGGTGGGGCTCTATTTATAGGCCAACCACTAAACAAGGGTAGTTTGGGGATAAACTAGGCGAATAGGTAAGTAAAGGGAATACATGGGCTGTGGCCCAACTGCGTGCAGTGTGACATGACCGGTAGTCTGGGACTTGGGACCGGTAGTACTGGTCATCACCGGTAATACCGCTTTGGGGACCGGTAGTACCGCTTATGCGATAGTACCGCAAGCCAAGACTGGGCATCCAATTGGCGATGGCGCGAGCTTGATCTGACGGTGGCGGTAGTGACCCGGTAGTACCGGTTCCGACCGTAGTACCGCTTGAACTGGCATTTCTGATCATCTTCTTCCTCCTCCTCTTCCAAGCTTCCGTCTTGTCGGGCTTGATGCTCCGGGCTTCCTCCCTTGCCTCCGTACTGGTCGGTGTGAACCTATCATGAATATGTGACAGAGTATGAAGTAGCATACCATTCAATAGGGTAGGAAGTGAGCTTTCATAGAGGAACGGATTCACCTTTGGAGTCCATGGCGACTTGGCGTAAGTTGGAGACCTTGATGTAGTAACGACCGTAGGTCGGGCTGCATCATCAAGGAAGCATTGGCAAGGAAACATTTGGAAGAGGACCAAGAACTACTTGTGTGTGAGCATGACGCAAGTCCATCGCTTATGGTCACAAGGGTCTTAACTACTCAAGTCAATGAGAATGAAGACCAACGATCAAACATCTTCCAAACTCGTGCCGGTATCAATGGGAAGTCCATCAAAGTTGTCATCGATGGAGGGAGTTGCCACAATCTTGCGAGCACGGAATTGTGTGAGAAACTCAACCTCACCCTCCATCCGCATAAACACCCCTATCATATACAATGGCTAAGTGACCAAGGGTCCGTCAAGATCAAGCACACCGTCTCGGTAACGTTCTCAATTGGACCCTACAAGGACACGGTGGAATGTGACATGGTCCCAATGACGGTTTGCCATATGTTGCTAGGAAGGCCGTGGCAATATGACAAGCGTGCTTTGCATGATGGTCACTCAAACACTTATACCTTCAAATGGCGTGAAAAAACTTGTGTGTTGCAACCAATGACTCCTAGCCAAATAATTGCGGACAATGCAAAGGCTTTAGCGAGGGCGCAATACACAAAAACACCTTGTGAGAAGAGTGATGAGCGAGAGAACCACACTATAGTGAGTGAGTGCCACAAGACAAACTCGAGTGGAAAAACTAAGAGTGTTCTTCTTGCCACCAAAAGTGAGATGAGAGAAGTGCGGAACAACCCATCCATCTTGCACTATGTCCTTGTATGCAAGGGACTAGCGCAAGGAACTAATGACTTGACAACTGTTCCTCCTTCTTTGATGGCTATCTTGCAGGAATTTCAAGATGTATTCCCCGAAGAGCTTCCTCATGGACTACCTCCTCTTCGTGGAATCGAGCACCGCATCGATCTCATACCCGGCGCCCCACTCCCAAACCGCGCCGCGTATCGCACGAACCCGGAGGAGACGAAGGAGATAGAACGACAAATCAACCAACTCGTCTCCAAAGGTTTGATTCAAGTAAGCACTAGCCCAAGAGCGGTTCCCGTGATTCTAGTTCTAAAAACGGATGATACGTTGCGGTTATGCATGGACTGCCGTCCAATCAATGCTATCACCGTACGTTATCGACATCCTATACCGCACCTTCATGACATGCTTGATGAGTTATGTGGAGCCACTATATTTTCAAAAATTGATCTTTGTAGTGGTTACCATCAAATTCGTATGGCCGAAGGTGATGAGTGGATAACCGCCTTAAAGACCAAGCTTGGTCTCTATGAATGGTTGGTTATGCCTTTTGGCTTATCAAATGCCCCATCTACCTTCATGCGCCTCATGAACCATATTTTGAGATCTCTCAATGGGAAGAGTGTCGTTGTTTACTTTGATGACATCCTTGTCTATAGCAAGTCACTAGAGGATCATGTTACTCATGTTAAGGAGGTCCTTCAAATCCTTCGTCATGAAAAGCTTTATGCTAATCTCCCAAAGTGCATTTTTGCAAAAGACAAACTCATTTTCCTTGGTTTTGTTGTGTCTTCTAATGGCATTGAAGTTGATGTCTCAAAAGTTAAGGACATACGAGATTGGCCCATACCGATCAATGTTAGTGAACTTCGTAGCTTTCATGGGTTGGCTGGCTTTTACCGTTGCTTTCTGAAAGACTTTTCTACCATTGCTTGCCCCCTCAACGAATTGACCAAGAAAAAATGTCACGTTCGTTTGGGGAAAAGCACAACAAAAGGCTTTTGATGATCTCAAAAAGAGGCTCATCGAAGCACCACTTCTTGCATTACCGGATTTCACAAAAACCTTTGAGATTGAATGTGATGCTAGTGGAATTGGCATTGGAGGCGTCCTTATGCAAAATGGGCGTCCTATTGCATACCATAGTGAGAAACTTGATGGCGCACGCCTAAACTATCCCATTTATGACAAAGAGCTTTTTTCCTTGGTTCGTGTCCTTCAAGTGTGGCAACACTATCTTTGGCCCAAAGAATTTATCATCCATTCCGACCATGAGTCGTTGAAGTATCTTAAGGGCCAAGCCAATTTGAGTAAAAGGCACGCCAAATGGGTTGAGTTCATGGAGTCTTTTCCTTACATTGTCAAGTACAAGAAGGGCAAAGAAAATGTTGTAGCGGACGCTTTGTCTCGCAAAAACACAAACCTTCGTACGCGACTCGAAGTAAATGTCTTGGGTCTTGATGACATCAAATCTTTGTACTCGTCCGACCCTTTCTTTGGACCAATTTTTGCAAGATGTTCAATAGACAAAGGGATTGATGATTTATATTTGCATAAGGGTTTTCTTTTCAAACAAAACAAGCTTTGCATTCCGAAGTCGTCTCTCCAAATTTTGCTTCTTCAAGAGTCCCATGGTGGAGGCCTTATGGGTCACTTTGGACGTGACAAGACATATGACATGCTATCCACTCACTACTTTTGGCCAAAGATGAAGCGCGACGTGGAGCGCCACGTCCAACGATGCACTACATGTATCCAAGCTAAGTCTAAGTCTAACCCCTTTGGTCTTTATATGCCATTACCTATTCCTCATGCACCTTGGTCGGACATTAGCATGGACTTTGTGTTAGGATTGCCTAGATCTAAACATGGACATGATTCTATATTTGTGGTAGTGGATCGTTTTTCCAAAATGGCACACTTCATTCCGTGCCATAAGACCGATGATGCTTCACAGTGTAGCAAATTTATTTTTCAGGGAAATAATTCGGCTACACGGTGTACCAAGAACAATCGTCTCCGACCGCGACGTCAAATTCATGAGGTACTTCTGGAAGACTCTCATGGCTAAGCTCGGCATCAAGCTCCTCTTCTCGTCCGCCTCGCATCCTCAAACCGATGGACAAACCGAGGTCGTCAATCGAAGCCTTGGCACACTCCTACGTGTGTTGATAAAGAAGAATCTTAAAGACTAGGAGGAATGTATTCCACACGCCGAGTTCGCCTACAACCGTGCCAAGCACTCCACCACCATGGCGAGCCCGTTCATAATCGTCTATGGCTTCGAGCCCCTCACCGCGCTCAATATCCTCCCACTTCTGCTTCATGAACGTGCCAATATGGACGTTGTCAAGCGTGCCCAAACAATGAAGAAACTCCATGAAGACACAAGAGCTACGATCGAGAAACAAGTCCTTCGTCAAGCATCAAGGCTAAACAAGAACAAGAAAGAGATGATCTTCGAAGAAGACGACCTTGTGTGGATACACTTGAGTAAAGACCGCTTTCCCAAGGACCGCGACTCCAAACTCAAGCCAAGAGGTGATGGACCGTTCAAAGTACTAAAGAGGATCAACAACAACGCCTACATCATCGATATCCCAACATCCAAGTATCTTGTGAGCCCGACATTCAATGTCAAGGACCTCTCACCCTACCATGGCAAAGATGAAGTTGAGAAGGTTGAAGAGTCGAGGACGACTCTTCCCCAAGGGGGGGGAGCTGATGCAGCCCGTCCTACGGACGCACCTCCATCTACAACTCCTAGCCCTCCCAGTGGACCAATGACTCGCGCCCGAGCCAAGCTCCTACAAGCCAAGGTTAACTCGCTCCTTTCCTTGTGTGATTTCGATACGCCCCAGTATGGCTTGCTACTTCATACGCATACACTGTGCATCATCAGGTACGAAGAGAAGGACCCATGGAACGGAGAAACCGGAGCAGAAGCGACCAATCGCCGCCAGACTCCAGCAGTACTACCGGACCCTATGGCCGGTACTACCGGTTCAAGCGGCACAACCGGCCCCAGCTACCGGACGAGCCAGGAGGAACCCAACCAAGGCCCAGACGCCTGCGGTACTACCGGTCCGGGAACCGGTACTACCGGTGGGCGATACGACCGCCCTCTCCTACCGCTCGCTACTAGCGACTCCGACGGAAGCTCCAGGACCGCCAGCGGTACTACCGCCACCTGAGCGGTACTACCGGTTGCCCGACCGGAACCACCGGTCTTGACTGAACCGGATCGCATCAGTTCGGCCCAGCGCCCTATACCCCTCTCCATATTTTCCCATTTTGTTCCTAAACTACCCCTGTTTATGTGGCTGGCCTATATATAGCCCCCACCCTCCATTGTAAACCCTAGACTTGGATAATAATAGATTGAGGACACCCCTTTGAGGATCTTTCATCTATTGGTCTCATGCTCCTACCAAGGGGCACCCTATTATCCACAACCTCTTGGATCTTGCCTAGTGCGTTCAAGTTGTACAAGGCCTTGGGTTCTTGGTTTCTCGCCCCCAAGTCGTCAAGATCTCACCAAGCACCTCGTCCCCCGTTGTTGGTCGTGGAGAGAGAGCTTCGCCCAACACCGATCCTAGAGATTATGTTGGACCGGTTGCCACCGGCGTGAGTTATCGGCGTGTATCATGATTTGTGTGCGTGAGTTCATCGGGATCTTAGTGTGCGTGTGTTTGTGGATTTCGTCCCCTCTTCCCCTCCACCTCTTTTCCCTTGATCCCCGCGGAGATTCTTGAAAGATCGGTCCACCCCAAGGGGTTTCCCCGTAACAAAAGGCAAAGCATCACATGGGAATGTGGATGAAGCATATGTAATGTCACAAGTATCATCCATAGCATGCATATCCTCACAATTCATCATGTCCACTAGTGGGATCATGGCATCATCAGCACCCTTATTGTTACCTTGTTCATACCTCTCATATGAAGTGGGTGTTGTGGAAGTAGTGGCCTCCTTGTGGACAACTTCGTCTTCTTGATGTAGCCATGGCGTAGCATCATCTTCATGCACCATGTACATCTTCTCCAATTGAGGCATCATTGCTTCATGGCTTGGCGCTTCTTCATCCATGGAACCTAGCACAACACAAGAGAACACACTAGAGGTGGAGGGTAAGTTGTTAGAAATGGAAATGGTCTCACTTGACCTATCAACTACCACTCTCAACTCACTAGGTGTATCACTCATGCCCTCCAAGTGGAAGCACTCAAACTCATATAAGGTGGAGTCACTCATCTCACTCTTGTTCTCACTCAAGTGTTCTAAGTGGCTCTCATATTCACATGGGATTGGGACCACATCATCACTCAAGCATATGGGGATACGCTCGGTTTCCTCAACTCCAAGCGCCTTCTTTGGTGAAGGGAAAATCCCATGCTCACCATTCTTGACCTTGTCGCCTTCAAGGTTGGATGCCATAAGATGGGCAGCATTGCTCTCCTCCATGGTCGAAGGGAAAATCCCATGCTCGACCGTCTTGTGGCCATCTTGTAGTAGTGGTGGAGGTAGTCTCATGCTATCCAACTTGGCGAAGTAGAGGTCTTTATTTTCCTCGTTCACGAGGTCGCGGAAGTCAAGCGTAGGCGTTGAAGCTTGATGGCGTGGGGAAAGGCTTGCTCTTGGTGCCATTGTGGTGGTGGCACGAGTAGTTGAAGGTGCCCTATGATGGTGTCGACGGAGGTCATTGGCGTGCCTTGACGATGGTTGATGTTGGTGAAGCATTTGGTCATGCACATGACGTTCACGATGGTGATCATTTGCCTTGGCATTCTTCTTGTGCCTGTGGTTCCTTCTTGAGCTTGCTTGAGCATTAAGGTTGGTGCTCATCACGAATTCTTCGTCTTTATGGCGAAGATGCCTTTGACGATGTATTGTATCCTCTTTATGGTGGCGATGCTCATGAGAGGATGTTTGTCGATGAAGAGTCTTGTTTCTTGGCGCCTCTTGATGCATATGATGTTTGGACGCCACTCTTGTTTGGATAGGAGGTGGAGCTTGGAGCCTTGGAGGTGATGTAGCTTGGCGCCTTGGAGATGGTGGAGCTTGACGCCATCTAGGTGGTGGCACTTGATGCCTTGTCGATGTTGGCGCTTGACGCCCTGGAGGTGGTGATGCTTGTCGCCTTGGAGGTAGATCATCGAAGTAGGTGGTGCCCTTTGGTGTGGCATGCTTGGCCTTAAAGGTCATGGAATATTGATGATGCGCCTCTGCTTGCTTGGCGTAGTAGGCTTCCATCTCCACGCGGTGGAGGAATTCTTCATGGCTCGTGGAGGAGCCATCAAAGTCGATGAAGTTCTCCGTGTCCTCCATGCTTGGCGAGGCGTTGTCGATGTCGCACTCGAAGTCGTCCATGCTTGGGGAGTAATTGTTGGTGTAGTACTCTATATCACCCAAGCATGTGGAGCCATTGTCGGTGTAGTGCTCCATAGGCTCCATGCATGAGGAGCCATTGTCGACATAGATCTCCATGTCTTCCATGCATGTGGAGTCGTCGTAGGTGTAGTGCTCCGGGTCCTCAAAGCATGCGGAGCCATTGTTGGTGTTGTGCTCCGTCATGTCCTCTATACTTGTGGAGTCGTAGTCATGGTGGCTCATCATGGATTCTTCATAGATATCATCCTCGGTTCCGGAGTCCCTAGACATGATGCAAAAGACCAAGCGGTGTATATGGAAGTGGTAGTGGGTGATAGGGCAAAGGTGTCCGATCTTTCGATGAGATAATGATAGTCGATTTGGTGGAGTTCGGGCTTGACGATACGACTACATGTGCGAGCATGAGCGCCAATGCAATCGCTAGGCCAATCTCCTGGAGGTTACCGATCCTGCGGGAACACGATCGACTGACCGGAGGTCTTAATTCCTACCTGAAATCGAGAACAAGTAAGAACTAATATTGCAATCAAGATATTGCGGATTAAGAGGAAAGATTTATTGAAAAGGTGGGATCCTGAATAGGTGCGAATTCAGGATCCCACCTTTTCAATAAAGCTTTCATCTTAATCCGCAATATCTTGATTGCAATATTAGTTCTTACTTGTTGTCGATTTCAGGTAGGAATTAAGACCTCGTTCCCAGGATCGGTAACCGTGAGATTGTAGCGATTGCATTGTGGCCGATGTGTGTAGTGTGTCGCATCGCTGCTCCCACCAAATAGATTATCGCCATCTCATCGAAAGATCAGACACCTTTGCCCTATCATTAACCCCTCCATCATCTGGTATCAGCAGCTTTTGGTTGCCACGTATTTCTCATCGATTTGGCTGACAAATTGTTCTTTCCTATGGTTTGCTTGCAAGCATGTTAATGGTATTATCTTCCCTTGTGACATTCATGTTTCTTTTCTTTTGGATAATTATGCTTTGTGTGTTGCAACAAAAATGTTGAACATTTTCTCTTTCCGATGTTTTGGGTCCAACCACAATTCCATTAAGAGCATGTATTGTCATGAGAGCTTCCAAGAATCTCATCTTGTTGTTGCAACAAACATAAGGACCACTTGCTCTTTCATTTGGTTTGTTTGCAAACATGTTACTTTGGCTTCCGCTTGGGATACTCATATTCCCATGATACTTGCTATCGATGATTTGTGTGTGACATCCAACATGTTGAACAATTTCTCTTTTCAATGGTTGGTTTGCACACATAATGATGTTTCTTTGGACATTCTTCCTTGTGTGTTTTTGCCGAATTCTCCTATTCTTGCGTCAAAGATGTTGATTGAAATTTTGATCCAATGCTTTGAGTGCCCCACTAGTACGTTATATGGAGTTTTTGAGTTCCCATATTTGGATGATGTACAAACAATTTACATGCACATTGACCTTGCATATGCATCCCGTTTGCTATACTTGAGTTGTGCTAATCGTGTTGTGAACAAGAATGGACATGCCACAAATGACATGCTCCTCTATCACACACAAACATATGTTCCTTGGTCTTTGTTGTATGAAGGTACAAATGCATACATGTCAACCTCTACCAACCATGTGTTGACAAGAAGAACCGAAGAGAGTTACCTATGGCTACCCTTCATCGAGCTATCTCTACAAGCTATGGTGACTTCCTTCTACTTGAGGACTCATGCTATAATATTCATGAATTGGCTACGCTTTGAGTGTTGCTTCGCTTTTGTCGTGAGCTTTGTAGGCTTCATGGAAGGTGAAGGAACATTGAAGTGTTGTCAAGTCAACCTTCCGGAGGACGACTATATGGTGAACCCCAGGATAAAGAAGGTCTCTCGGCCTCTTCTACTTTGTGATGAGCATCTAGAGTCGAGGACGACTCTTTTTGAAGGGGGGAGCTGATGTAGCCTGACCTACGGTCGTTACCACATCTTGGTCTCCAACTTACGCCAAGTCGTCATGGACTCCAAAGGTGAATCCGTTCCTCTATGCGAGCCCCCTTCCTACCCTATTGAATGGTATGCTACTTCATACTCCGTCACATATGCATGATAGGTTCACATTGACAAGTACGGAGGCAAGGGAGGAAGCCCGGAGCATCAAGCCCGACAAGACGGAGGCTTGGAAGAGGAGGCGGAAGAAGACATATCGCCAAATGCTCTCTGTCTCCAGCGGTACTACCAGTTTTGGTGACTGGTACTACCGGCCAGCGGTACTACCGCCCACTACTACCGCCCCATACAGACGACGCCAACAGAAGTCCCAGGACTGCAAGTGGTACTACCGGACCCAAGTCCGGTACTACCGGTCCTGTGTGCCTGCGCGCACCTGTTGGGCCTTCGGCCCATGTACCCCTCTAGCTCGTCCAAACCCTAGTTTTATTCCTAAACTACCCCTGTTTTTGTGTCTGGCCTATATATAGAGCCCCCACCCCTCATGTACCCCTTAGGCATAGATGATAGACTAAAGACAACCCCCATTGTGGAATCTCTAGTTTTGCCCTCATCCCCTTTAACAAAGGGGACCGACTATCGTCACCAACCTCGATTGGACTTTGCATCACGCGTCCATCGTTAAACAAGGACTTGGAGTTCGTTGTCTCGTCTCCAAGTTGTCAAGACCCACCCCAAGGTGTTCTTCCCTCTCCGATGTGGATTTGAGGGAGCACGTTGACCGATCTTTCCTTGCGAGGATTCTATCGGACCGGTGGCCGCCGTTCAGGAGCAATCGGCCTTGTATCGTGTGAGTTTTGCGTGTGTTCATCGTGTTCTTCGTGAGGTGTGTGTTCGCTTCCGCTACCTTCTCCCTTTTCCCTCGCTTTCCCATCGATTTGACCACGAGATCCGTGAAGATCGGGCACCCAAGAGGTTAACCCCTCCATCATCTGGTATCAGCAGCTTTTGGTTGCCACAGATTTCTCATCGATTTGGTCTTTTACCCATAAATTCAAAAATTCCACCAAAAATAGCCCCAATTTGTGTTTTGGATTGATCTGTGATTTGAGTGCGTTTTGGTAGGTTTTGATATGTGGATTACTTGCTAAACTTGTTGATCTACCTTCCTTTGTGTTCCCATAGCCTAATTCCTTGATTTCCCCCGTCGATTTGGTGTTTTTCTTGAAGATTTTCCGCCCAAATCGCCCCAAAATCGCGAAAACGCGTCAGATATGGGCGTCTCTGTCTCCAGCGGTACTACCGCTCAAAATATCCGGTACTAACGCTCACCGGTACTACCGCTCCCAAAATCTGGTACTACCGCGCAGTACAGAAAGAAAAAACAGATTCCCAGATTTCAGCCTCTCACCGTTTTGAGCATAACTTTTGCATTCGAACTCGGATTTTGGTGTTCTTTAGCTCGTTTCGAAGAGGAGAAGGAGCTCTACATCAGCATCCACGTTGTTCATGCTATCTACTCCATCCAAATTCCGTGAGCAAGGCGGAATCCAACAATAAAGGGTGAAGATCGTCGACGAAAGGTATAAACATTCCGCGACTCTTCCCCACTTGCATTCCTTTGTGAACCCCACTATCTTTGCGAGCAACAAACACCTATTGAGACTAGTTCCTCTTATGATTGCTTGGGCTATGCACATTTGATACCTTGTAGACTCCGAGCAAACATTGTGAGCGCTATCTCATATAGTTATCTTGTATAGTTGTTGGCACAAGGAAGAGGCAAGTGAAAAGAAATAAAAATAAAAAGAGAAAAAATAGAAAAAAGAAAAGAAAAGAAAGAGATATACATGTGCCTTATAGAGGAACCGCAAGCTCGATGAACATCATATAGGTGGTACTTATTGTGCATATCTTGTAGCCCACCAATTTTGTGCAATCGAACTAGCGTCTCTCCTTGTACTTGTGTGACACGAGCTTATATTCTTCGCTAGGTAATCTTTTTGTTCTTAGCTCACTTTCTCCGTTGCACAAGTCCCATTTATCCCATCGTGTGTGTTTCCTTGTACATATTTCCTATCTTGTGTATTAACTTGTTTTGCTTTGTGATCATTGTGGTTCTTTACTTGCCATTACAACATCTTGATTTCGGATTGGTTCTTGACATGCCACTTTCCATACCTATCCACCATAGGCCTTGTGTGTGTGTGTTTGTTTTTTTGTTGGTAGTTGGTTTTGGTGTTCCACGTGAACTTCACTTTGCTTGGTTTATTGCTCTCAAGTGTGGCCACTTGCACGATACGATCTTCCAAGGTAAAGTAAGGTTTGACATTGTATCCCTAACACCCTCTACCACTTCCATATACACCGCTTGGTCTTGTGAAGCATGTCTAGGGACTCCGGGACCGAGGATGATTTCCATGAAGAATCCATGATGAGCCACCATGCATATGTCTCCACAAGCATGATAACATGATGGAGAACTACACCAACAATGGCTCCACATGCTTGGGTGACATGGAGTGCTACAACAACAACGACTCACCAAGCATGGGAGACTTCAAGAACGACAACGACAAGCTCCTCAAGTCGCACCGGCCAAGACGGAGCCTACACCTCGAGTGCGCCAAGGTCCACCATGAAATGGACAAGGTCGAGAGCGACCTCCACAACTTCAAGAAGGACATGGACAACGACTTCGACAAAACAATGAGCAGGGTCGCCAAGATGAACGATGCTTTGCACTCATTACAACAACTCACCAAGAAGAGTGCCAAGGACAAGGGTCATCGTCGCGAGCGTCATGTGGATGACCAAGTGCGCCACCTACACCAACCATCGACAAGGCACGCCAATGACCTCCGTTGACACCGTCACAAGGAACCTTCAACTACTAGTGCCACCACCAAAATGGCACCAAGAGCAAGCCTTCGTCCACGCCATCAAGCTTCAACGCCTACGCTTGACTTCCACGACCTCGCCAACGAGGAAAATGTAAACCTCTACTTTGCCAAGTTGGATAGCATGAGCCTACCTCCACCACTACTACGAGATGGCCACAAGACGGTCGAGCATGGGATTTTCCCTTCGACCATGGAGGCGAGCGATGATTCCCATCTTATGGCATACAACCTTGAAGGCGACAAGGTCAAGAATGGTGAGCATGGGATTTTCCCTTCACCAAAGGAGGCGCATGGAGTTGAGGAAATCGAACCTATCCCCATATGCTTGAGTGATGATGTGGTACCAATCACATGTGAGTATGTGAGCCACTTAGCCCACTTGAGTGAGAACAAGAGTGCGATGAGTGACTCCACCTTATGTGAGATTAAGTGCTTCCACTTGGAGGGCATGAGCGATACTCCTAGTGAGTTGAGAGTGGTAGTTGATAGGTCAAGTGAGACCATTTCGATTTCTAACAACTTACCCTCTACCTCTAGTGTGTTCTCTTGTGTTATGCTAGGTGTCATGGATGAAGACACCCCAAGCCATGAAGCAATGATGCCTCAATTGGAGAAGATGTACATGGTAGATGCTATGCCATGGCTACATCAAGAAGAAGAAGTCATCCACAAGGAGGCCACTACTACCACAACACCCACTTCATATGAGAGGTATGAACAAGGTAACAATAAGGGTGTTGATGATTCCATGATCCCACTAGTGCACATGATGAATTATGAGGATATGCATGCTATGGATGATACTTGTGACATTACATATGCTTCATCCACTTTCCCATGTGATGATTTGCCTTTGTATAATATTGATCATGTGGAATTGTTTGATTGCGATATCATTGCCATAAACATGCCATGCTATGCATCTTGTGTGTATCCTCCAATTGCTTCGGACTTGTCTTGTCATGCTAGTCATTCAATTTCTCCCGTTGCTTGCGATAAGATGAATGCTTGCTATTTCACTTGTTTTGCTTGCAAAAATGTTGATTATATGCGATATAATGAGATGGCCCCCATAGCTTTCTCAATTTTTGGAGATTTTGATGATGGCCATGATAAGCATGTTCCCCACTTGCATACTCACCATGCATCTATTTCATACTTGAATGACATTAATGGTGATGTGCACAAGAAGAGATACGTCATGATGGATGATGTGTATCTCTACCATGCACACACATTCTCCCTTTTGTGTATGATGTGTGTAGGTACCCGCATTATCATGTCAACCTCGGTTGAGCACGAGTTGACAAAAAGAGATCTTGAGAGCATCCCACAAGTGAGTTCAAGATCGAACCCAGCTCTGATACCTTTTGCATGCTTTGCATCTTTCATGTTGACAAATTGTTCTTTCCTATGGTTTGCTTGCAAGCATGTTAATGGTATTATATTCCCTTGTGACATTCATGTTTCTTTGCTTTTGGATAATGATGCTTTGTGTGTTGCAACAAAAATGTTGAACATTTTCTCTTTCCGATGTTTTGGGTGCAACCACAATTCCATTAAGAGAATGTATTGTCATGAGAGCTTCCAAGAATCTCATCTTGTTGTTGCAACAAACATAAGGACCACTTGCTCTTTCATTTGGTTTGTTTGCAAACACGTTACTTTGGCTTCCGCTTGGGATACTCATATTCCCATGATACTTGCTATCGATGATTTGTGTGTGACATCCAACATGTTGAACAATTTCTCTTTCCAATGGTTGGTTTGCACACATAATGATGTTTCTTTGGACATTCTTCCTTGTGTGTTTTTGCCGAATTCTCCTATTCTTGCGTCAAAGATGTTGATTGAAATTTTGATCCAATGCTTTGAGTGTCCCACTACTACGTTATATGGAGTTTTTGAGTTCCCACATTTGGATGATGTACAAACAATTTACATGCACATTGACCTTGCATATGCATCCCGTTTGCTATACTTGAGTTGTGCTAATCGTGTTGTGAACAAGAATGGACATGCCACAAATGACATGCTCCTCTATCACACACAAACATATGTTGCTTGGTCTTTGTTGTATGAAGGTACAAATGCATATACGTCAACCTCTACCAACCATGTGTTGACAAGAAGAACCGAAGAGAGTTACCTATGGCTACCCTTCATCGAGCTATCTCTACAAGCTAAGGTGACTTCCTTCTACTTGAGGACTCATGCTATAATATTCATGAATTGGCTACGCTTTGAGTGTTGCTTTGCTTTTGTCGTGAGCTTTGTAGGCTTCATGGAAGGTGAAGGAACATTGAAGTGTTGTCAAGTCAACCTTCCCGAGGACGACTATATGGTGAACCCCAGGATAAAGAAGGTCTCTCGACCGCTTCTACTTTGTGATGAGCATCTAGAGTCGAGGACGACTCTTTTTGAAGGGGGGGAGCTGATGTAGCCCGACCTACGGTCGTTACCACATCTTGGTCTCGAACTTACGCCAAGTCGTCATGGACTCCAAAGGTGAATCCGTTCCTCTATGCGAGCCCCCTTCCTACCATATTGAATGGTATGCTACTTCATACTTCGTCACATATGCATGATAGGTTCACATTGACAAGTACGGAGGCAAGGGAGGAAGCCCGGAGCATCAAGCCCGACAAGACGGAGGCTTGGAAGAGGAGGCGGAAGAAGACAGATCGCCAAATGCTCTTTGTCTCCAGCGGTACTACCGGATCTGGCGACCGGTACTACCGGCCAGCGGTACTACCGCCTACTACTACCGCCCCATACAGACGCCATGTGAAGTCCCAGGGGCAAGCGGTACTCTGGACCCAATTCGGTACTACGGTCCTGTGTGCACAAGACTGTTGGGCCTTCGGCCCATGTACCCCTCTAGCTCATCCAAACCCTAGTTTTATTCCTAAACTACCCCTGTTTTTGTGGCTGGCCTATATATAGAGCCCCCACCCCTCATGTACCCCTTAGGCATAGATGATAGACTAAAGACAACCCCCATTGTGGAATCTCTAGTTTTGCCTCATCCCCTTTAACAAAGGGGACCGACTATCGTCACCAACCTCGATTGGACTTTGCATCACGCATCCATCGTTGAACAAGGCCTTGGAGTTCGATGTCTCGTCTCCAAGTTGTCAAGACCCTCCCCAAGGTGTTCTTCCCTCTCCGATGTGGATTTGAGGGAGCACGTTGACCGATCTTTCCTTGCGAGGATTCTATCGGACCGGTGGCCGCCGTTCGGGAGCAATCGGCCTTGTATCGTGTGAGTTTTGCGTGTGTTCATCGTGTTCTTCGTGAGGTGTGTGTTCGCTTCCGCTACCTTCTCCCGTTCCCCTCGCTTTCCCATCGATTTGACCACGAGATCCATGAAGATCGGGCACCCAAGAGGTTAACCCCTCCATCAACTTGTGTGACACGAGCTTATAGTCTTCGCTAGGTAATCATTTGGTTCTTAGCTCACTTTCTCCGTCGCACAAGTCCCATTTATCCCACCGTGTGTGTTTCCTTGTACATATTTCCTATCTTGTGGATTAACTTTTTTTGCTTTGTGATCATTGTGGTTCTTTACTTGTCATTACAATATCTTGATTTCGGATTGGTTCTTGACATGCCACTTTCCATACCTATCCACCATAGGCCTAGTGTGTGTTTTTTTTGTTGGTAGTTGGTTTTGGTGTTCCACGTGAACTTCACTTTGCTTGGTTTATTGCTCTCAAGTGTGGCCACTTGCACGATACGATCTTCCAAGGTAAAGTAAGGTTTGACGTTGTATCCCTAACACCCTCTACCACTTCCATATACACCGCTTGGTCTTGTGAAGCATGTCTAGGGACTCCGGGACCGAGGATGATTTCCATGAGGAATCCACGATGAGCCACCATGCATATGTCTCCACAAGCATGGATAACATGATGGAGCACTACACCAACAATGGCTCCACATGCTTGGGTGACATGGAGTGCTACAACAACAACGACTCCCCATGCATGGGCGACTTCAAGAACGACAAGCTCCTCAAGTCGCACCGGCCAAGACGGAGCGTACACCTCGAGTGCGCCAAGGTCCACCATGAAATGGACAAGTTCGAGAGCGACCTCCACAACTTCAAGAAGGACATGGACAACGACTTCGACAAAACAATGAGCAGGGTCGCCAAGATTAACGATGCTTTGCACTCATTACAACAACTCACCAAGAAGAGTGCCAAGGACAAGGATCATCGTCGCGAGCGTCCTGTGCATGACCAAGTGCGCCACCTACACCAACCATCGTCAAGGCACGCCAATGACCTCCGTCGACACCGTCACAAGGCACCTTCAACTACTAGTGCCACCACCAAAATGGCACCAAGAGCAAGCCTTCGTCCACGCCCTCAAGCTTCAACGACTACGATTGCATTCGAACACCTCATGAATGAGGAAAATGAAGACCTCTACTTTGCCAAGTTGGATAGCATGGGCCTACCTCCACCACTACTACAAGATGGCCACAAGACGGTCGAGCATGGGATTTTCCCTTCGACCATGGAGGCGAGCAATGATGCCCATCTTATGGCATCCAACCTTGGAGGCGACAAGGTCAAGAATGGTGAGCATGGGATTTTCCCTTCACCAAAGGAGGCGCATGGAGTTGAGGAAACCGATCCTACCCCCATATGCTTGAGTGATGATGTGGTACCAATCCCATGTGAGTATGAGAGCCACTTAGCCCACTTGAGTGAGAACAAGAGTGAGATGAGTGACTCCACCTTATGTGAGATTGATTGCTTCCACTTGGAGGGCATGAGCGATACTCCTAGTGAGTTGAGAGTGGTAGTTGATAGGTCAAGTGAGACCATTTCGATTTCTAACAACTTACCCTCTACCTCTAGTGTGTTCTCTTGTGTTATGCTAGGATCCATGGATGAAGACGCGCCAAACCATGAAGCAATGATGCCTCAATTGGAGAAAATGTACATGGTGCACGAAGATGATGCTACGCCATGGCTACATCAAGAAGACGAAGTCGTCCACAAGGAGGCCACTACTTCCACAACACCCACTTCATATGAGAGGTATGACCAAGGTAACAATAAGGGTGTTGATGATGCCATGATCCCACTAGTGGACATGATGAATTGTGAGGATATGCATGCTATGGATGATACTTGTGACATTACATATGCTTCATCCACTTTCCCATGTGATGATTTGCCTTTGCATAATATTGATCATGTGGAATTGTTTGATTGCGATATCATTGCCATAAACATGCCATGCTATGCATCTTGTGTGTATCCTCCAATTGCTTTGGACTTGCCTTGTCATGCTAGTCATTCAATTTCTCCCGTTGCTTGCGATAAGATGAATGCTTGCTATTTCACTTGTTTTGCTTGCAGCAATATTGATCATATGCGTTATAATGAGATGGCCCCCATAGCTTTCTCAATTTTTGGAGATTTTGATGATTGCCATGATAAGCATGTTCACCACTTGCATACTCACCATGCATCTATTTCATACTTGAATGACATTAATGGTGATGTGCACAAGAAGAGATACGTCATGATGGATGATGTGTATCTCTACCATGCACACACGTTCTTCCTTTTGTGTATGATGTGTGTAGGTACCCGCACGAGAATGTCAACCTCGGTTGAGCACGAGTTGACAAAAAGAGCTCTTGAGAGCATCCCACAAGTGAGTTCAAGATCGAACCCAGCTCTGATACCTTTTCTACTTCGTGATGAACATGGAGAACCCCAGGATCAAGGATGTCCTTCGACCTCTTCTACTTCGTGATGAACATGGAGAGTCGAGGACGACTCTTTTTGAAGGGGGGGGGGAGATGATGCAGCCCGACCTACGGTCGTTACTACATCAAGGTCTCCAACTTACGCCAAGTCATCATGGACTCCAAAGGTGAATCCGTTCCTCTATGCGAGCCCACTTCCTACCCTATGGAATGGTATGCTACTTCATACTTCATCACATATGCATGATAGGTTCACACCGACCAGTACGGAGGCAAGGGAGGAAGCCCAGAACATCAAGCCCGACAAGACGGAGGCTTGGAAGAGGAGGCGGAAGAAGACAGATCAAATGCTCTCTGTCTCCAGCGGTACTACCGGATCAGGCGGCTGGTACTACCGGCCAGCGGTACTACCGCCCCTACTACCGCTCCCTACAGACGACGCCAACAGAAGTCCCAGGACCGCAAGCGGTACTACCGGTCCCGGAGCGGCACTACCGGTTGCGACCGGTACTACCGGTCCCAAGTCCCAGATTACTCTGGTCATGCACAAGATGCTTGGGCCACAGCCCATGTATCCCCTTTACGTACCTATTCGCCTAGTTTATCCCCAAACTACCCTTGTTTAGTGGCTGGCCTATAAATAGAGCCCCACCCCTCATGTATCCCAGAGGCATAGATGATAGACTAAAGACAACCCCCATTGTGGAATCTCTAGTTTTTCCTCATCCCCTTTACCAAGGGGACCGACTATCGTCACCAACCTCGATTGGACTTTGCATCACGCATCCATCATTGAACAAGGCATTGGAGTTCGATGTCTCGTCTCCAAGTTGTCAAGACCCTCCCCAAGGTGTTCTTCCCTCTCCGATGTGGATTTGAGGGAGCACGTTGACCGATCTTTCCTTGCGAGGATTCTATCGGACCGGTGGCCGCCGTTCGGGAGCAATCGTCCTTGTATCGTGTGAGTTCTGCGTGTGTTCATCGTGTTCTTCGCGAGGTGTGTGTTCGCTTCCGCTACCTTCTCCCTTTCCCCTCGCTTTCCCATCGATTTGACCACGAGATCCGTGAAGATCGGGCCACCCAAGAGGTTAACCCCTCCATCAGGGTAAGTTGTTAGAAATTGGGATGGCCTCACTTGCCCTATAAACTACCACTCTCAACTCACTCGGTGTATCACTCATGTCCTCAAAGTGGAAGCACACAATCTCACATATGGTGGAGTCACTCGTCTCACTTTTGCTCTCACTCAAGTGGGCTAAGTGGCTTTCAAACTCACATGGGATTGGTACCACATCATCACTAAAGCATATGGGAATATGATAGGGCAAAGGTGTCCGATCTTTCGATGAGATGATGATAATCGATTTGGTGGAGTTCGGGCTTGACGATCCGACTACACGTGCAAGCACGAGCACCAATGCAATCGCTAGGCCAATCTCCTGGAGGTTACCGATCCTGCGGGAACACAATCAGCCTGACCAGCGAGGGTCTTAATTCCTACCTGAAATCGAGAACAAGTAAGAACCAATATTGCAATCAAGATATTGCGGATTAAGAGGAAAGCTTTATTGAAAAGGTGGGATCCTGAATAGGTGCGATGTATAAGAGGCCTTTACGACGCTCGAGCCTTGGCGAAGTTGCAACGATGGCTAACTTAATGTCTAAACAAAATCCGAGTCTAGGGTGACGGCTATGGGGAGTATTTAAGGAGGAAAAGGTGGGGTTTCGGCCAGCCATGGAAGTGGTAGCCGAATCCAACCCTAGAAGTCCTTTTCCCCTCGAATACGGACTCTAAAAAGTGGCTAATTAAAATCCTGCGAAAATTACATGGGCCTGGCCCAAAATAAAGGTGTCGCAGCACCATATTAAGCTATGGACGAACTCGTGAAGTATTGATCTTGAATATTTCATCCAAGCCTCCTTTCTTCATTATGGTGTCCTCAAAGTTCTGAAATCTTCATCCGTGGCCTTCTCTTGGATCATCACATGCTTGCTGCCACCTCCATGCATGACCATGCTCCAATGCTTGTCCCTCTCATCCATGCTTGGTCCATCATTCCTAAGAGTAAGAAATACATCTGATTTAGGCAGCATCATATTCTCATGTATATGAGGAATAGTTCCAAGAAACGAAAGTACCTGATAGTTAAGTTG
This sequence comes from Avena longiglumis, assembly GCA_030063025.1. Classification (NCBI taxonomy): domain Eukaryota; kingdom Viridiplantae; phylum Streptophyta; class Magnoliopsida; order Poales; family Poaceae; genus Avena; species Avena longiglumis. The sequence continues at coordinate 287,050,051 of CP125975.1, forward strand.
TTTGGCACGAGATCTTGTGATGGATCCTTGTATGTGTGTTGCTGTAGGAACAACGGTTGTATCAATAGAAGGGATGTCCACATCATGCTCCCCTTCTTGAATTGAAGTCGTCCTCGACGCAATCTCATCTTCCTCACCAAAGTAAGGCTTCAAATCTGCAATGTTAAATGTAGGACTAACCGTACCAAAGTCTGCAGGCAACTCAAGTTTATATGCATTATCATTTATTTTCTCTAACACCTTAAAGGGACCAACAGCACGCGGCATTAACTTAGACTTGCATAAATCAGGAAAACGATCTTTACGCAAATGTAACCAAACAAGATCCCCAACATCAAACACAACATGCTTTCTCCCTTTATCCCCAGCAAGTTTATACTTAGCATTCATGTGTTCAATGTTATCTTTAGTAGTCTTATGCAAGTTTAATATCATTTCAGCGCATTGTGTAGCATCCAAATTATGTTGCACCGTAGAAGGTAAAGGCAATAAATCAATAGGTGCACGAGGCACAAAACCATACACAATCTCAAATGGGCACATCTTTGTGGTAGAATGCAGCGAACGATTATAAGCGAACGATTAGTTTTGCCATTATGAACAGATTCTCTATCAAATTGCCATGGTCTACCAAGTAACAAAGAACAAGCTTTCATAGGTACAACATCACAATCAACAAAATCAGAATATGTACCAATAGTAAAATGCACGCGTATCGTTCTTGTTACCTTGATCTTGCGAGCACTCTCAAACCATTGGATGTAATATGAATGAGAGCGTTGTCTTGTTGGAAGCGCAAGCTTCTCTACCATGTCAACACTAGCCAGATTATTACAACTCCCTCCATCAATGATGATCCGTATAGCTCTTTCCTTGACAACACCACGTGTTTGGAACAGGTCGTGGCGTTGATCTTGCTCAGATTTGCTCAATTGCACACTCAACACACGTTGTGTAATTAAGCTCTTGTATTGATCATCAGCTTCAGCTCCCATTACCTCTATCTCTTCATCAGCATCAGAATTGTCTCCATCACGAGCAGAAATAAGGGCTAATGTATCTTCATCCAAGTCACTCACTGAATCGTATTGACCATCCTCCCGCACCATCATCACACGTTGTGTTGTGCACTGTCTCTCAATATGACCAAAACCCCAGCACTTGCGGCATTGTATATCCTTTGTCTTACTCGTGGAAGCCATAGAAGATGCACTACGAGCAGGAGCATTGGATGATGGTGGAGGAGCAGCTAGAAATCTTGTGGTGGCCTTGGATGTGGTAGTAGCTAGTGGCGAATCACGAGAAGGAGGCGCTGATTGTCGGGATGTCCAAGTGGATGTGCGACCTGCAGAATTATTAGTCCTCCTCCATGGTGTTTGGCGATCCTGCACTTCACGTTCAGCTTTGCAAGCAAGGTGAAACAAACGAGTGATAGAATTATATTCCTTATAATCTAATATGTGTTGAATGTCCTTGTTTAATCCACCAAAGAAACGTGCAAGCATTTGTTCATTAGATTCAACAAGACCACACCGAACTATCCCCGTTTGCAATTCCTGATAATACTCTTCTACAGAATTTTTCCCTTGCTCTAAACATGTCAGATTCTTTAGTAAATCACGTTGATAAGTGGGAGGTACAAAAAGAACACGCATAGCAGTTTTTAAAGCAGTCCAAGTACTAGGAATAGTAGTAGGATTTAAACGACAATACTCAGACCACCAAAGAGAAGCAAACTTAGTGAATTCACATGTAGCAGCACTAACACGCATATTCTCAGGATATTTTAAACATGCAAAACGTTGTTCTACTTCCATCTCCCATGTAAGATATGCATCAGGATTATATTTACCCTCAAAAGATGGAATATTTAATTTAAGCTTTGCAACATGATCATCATCACGTCTGGGTGGTCGGCGTTGCGGTAGTAATGTCGGGGACGGCCAGGTACTGTGGAGGTTGTTCAACCTCCTCGTCAAACAGATCGTCGTCGGGTCGTAGTAGTACTGTCGTCATCCCCAATGTCGCAGAATGCCACGGAAGTCCGAGTCGCGTCAGCGGTAACGCTGGTGCGGCGAACCAGCAGGCCGACCCGTGATTGGAATGCGTCGTGCGCCAGGTACGGGTGCGAGTGCGGGCAATCTGTTCAAAATCTCCTAGAACCGAGCGTCAAGCTTGGCGTTGAAGGATTTCTCGAGTCCATCGATCTTGTCCACGGCGTTGGTGAGCTTGGTGTCAAACTCCCCTAGGCGTGTATCCACGTCTTCAACGCGACTGACCAAGAGCTCGGAGAAGTGGGCATGTAGTTCTTCGTTCGTCATTGTGGCAGGGTTCCGCGAAGTATCTATCATGGTTAGTCCTTTAAAAAGCACAAGTATATACTACGGAAAGATGGTGGAAGTCACGCGTAATCCGTCAAGCAATATACGAAGCTCTTATAAGTTCTTACCAAACAACAGGAAAAGGCGATGTGCAACCGCGAGGATCAGTGGGTCCAGAGATTGAACCGAGCGATTACTGGGAGTCGAGACACCGCACGTGGAGAATATCTGTGGAGCTCTAGGAAGGCTTAGCAAAGGGGGTTAGCAATTATCAAAACAGCAATGCAAAAGTTGAAAGAATGCTCAACGACGGTACTGTGCTGGTCCTAGGCTAGACCGTACTAGAGACGCGAGCCTAGATCACCAACGATGTCACGACGCGACACAACAAGAAATGTATGATGATATGGCACCCTGAAAAGCGAACCGAGAGGTGGAAAATCACTATGATGGCGAGTGTTTAGAACTGATCTACGGGGTCTAAAAATAGGTTAGCCCAAAAAAAATTCAAATTTTTTTTATTGTGCTCTGGAAAGTGCGCAGGTGCCAAAAAAATATCGCTATAACGGCCGATGGAGAAAAGTGATCCCCAGAGCCGAAAACTAGTATAGCCAGAAAAAAAATTCGGAGGCGGTTCCAGACTCTGATCTCTCCTTCTGGACTTACGACCGGACTCTGAGCTCGACACGGACTTTAGCTAAACACGGAAACAACAAAGAAGGAAAGTAAAAAGAAATAACTAGGAACAATAACTCTACTCAGACTCGTACCACGACAGGAAAACTGATCGGATCTGTGTCGCGGTAGGAAGGCGGTGGCGGAGTATTAGGGTTATGGGATGGATCTAAACTCTAACTATGTTTTTTGCCTTTTTTTGTGGGTTATAGGTAAAAACAAATCTAATCTACGAAAACAGTAAAATCTCACCGAGCAACCTGAGCTTTGATACCACTTGATAGGGCAAAGGTGTCCGATCTTTCGATGAGATGATGATAATCGATTTTGTGGAGTTCGGGCTTGACGATCCGACTACACGTGCAAGCACGAGCGCCAATGCAATCGCTAGGCCAATCTCCTTGAGGTTACCGATCCTGCGGGAACACGATCAGCCTGACCAGCGAGGGTCTTAATTCCTACCTGAAATCGAGAACAAGAACCAATATTGCAATCAAGATATTGCGGATTAAGAGGAAAGCTTTATTGAAAAGGTGGGATCCTGAATAGGTGTGATGTACAAGAGGCCTCTTCGACGCTCGAGCCTTGGCGAAGTTGCGATGATGGCTAACTTAATGTCTAAACAAAATCCGAGTCTAGGGTGACGGCTATGGGGAGTATTTAAGGAGGAAAAGGTGGGGTTTCGGCCAGCCATGGAAGTGGTGTCCGAATCCAACCCTAGAAGTCCTTTTCCCCTCGAATACGGACTCTAAAAAGTGGCTAATTAAAATCCTGCGAAAATTACATGGGCCTGGCCCAAAATAAAGGTGTCGCAGCACCATATTAAGCTATGGACGAATTCGTGAAGTATTGATCTTGAATATTTCGTCCAAGCCTCCTTTCTTCATTATGGTGGCCTCAAAGTTCTGAAATCTTCATCCGTGGCCTTCTCTTGGATCATCACATGCTTGCTGTCATCTCCATGCATGGCCATGCTCCAATGCTTGTCCCTCTCATCCATGCTTGGTCCATCATTCCTAAGAGTAAGAAATATATCTGATTTAGGTAGCATCATATTCTCATGTATATGAGGAATAGTTCCAAGAAACGAACGTACCTGATAGTTAAGTTGTTTGGCACGAGATCTTGTGACGGGTCCTTGTATGTGTGTTGTTGTAGGTACAACGGTTGTATCAATAGAAGGGATGTCCACATCAGAATATGCTCGGTTTCGTCAACTCCACGCGCCTCGTTTGGTGAAGGGAAAATCCCATGCTCACCATCCTCCACCTTGCAACCCTTGTCCAAGGTTTGGCACCATGTCTTGAAAGCGTCAACTTCATGAGAGGACATCTTGATTGGTTCATCCAACTTTGCGAAGTAGAGAGCCATAGCGTCCTTCTCATTTGTTGACGATCTTATAGCTTGTGTAGGGGGCTTCCTTGAAGAAGGTTTGTCGTGGAAGTTCTTGCCTTTGGAAGCTTCATGACGAGAGTGACGTCTTGTTTGCTTGTTTGCCTTCTTTGTTCGTGAGGTAGCGCCAACGTCATATGAGTTCTTCTCTCTTGAGGGTCTTGGAACTTGTGTAGTAATCGTCCTCGGGGGAGAAGTGGTGTCGTAGATGTTCTTGTAGTTGGGCACCTCATGTCGAACTTGTTTAGTCGATGTAGCTTGGTGGCGCGAACGGTATCTTTCTTTCTTATTCTCGTGGCGGAGAGGACTTGTACGCCGTCTTGAGCTTGTAGCGCATATAGCATGGATGCTCTTGAGCTCTTGTTGTTGGCGACGCACTTGTCTTGGCTCATGTGTATTGGTACTTGTTGAGTTGTCGCGCCTTCTTAAACTTGATGGGTATCTTGATGGACAACCCTCATGGTATGTAGTTCCATTTGAAGGATGTGACTTGAAGAGCTTGTCCTTGTTGGCCTCTTGGAGATGTGCCTTCGCTTGCATGGCGTGGAAGTTCTCGGTCTCCATGTGGTGGACAGAGTCATTGTATCTCAAGAGGGAGTCGTCATCATAGTCGATGAAGTGTTTGATGTCCTCCATGCTTGAGAAGTCGAAGTCCTCGTGGTGCTCCATGTGCTCCATGCTTGGGGAGTCGTCGTTGGTGTAGTACTCGAAGTCCTCCAAGCATGCGGAGCCAATGTCGGTGTAGTGCTCCATCATGTCACCGATGCTTGTGGAGTCGTCGTTGCCATGGCTCATCATGGATTCATCTTCATCGGTTCCGGAGTCCCTATACATGTTGCTCACAAGACCAAGTGTGATATAGTGGAAGTTGGATTCAAGGATGCTACGCCTTGGCTCACCTTGTAGATAGTATTGGATCAATGGTATGGACCAAGAGCAAACCAAATACAAAGGATAAGTGGCGTTGTATCAACGAACACAAGAAACACCAAACGCACACGACTTATGAGGAGCTTAGGTATGGAAAGTGGTAAGCAAATTGGAACAACTGGAAACCAAGATTTGTAAAGGCAAGTAATGAACCACGGTGATCACAAAGAAAACAAGTTGATCCACAAGATAGAAATTAAGATCAAGGAAACACACATAGTGGGATAAATGGGACTTGTGCGACGGAAAAAGCGAGCTAAGAACCAAATGAAGGCCTAGCGAAGACTATAAGCTCATATCGCACAAGTACAAGGAGAGATGCTAGTTCGATTGCACAAAAATTGGAGGGCTACAAGATTTGCATAATAAGTACCACCTACAAGTTTTTCATCGAGCTTGCGCTTCCTATTCTATATGGCACATGCATCTTTCTTTCTTCTTTTTTGTAGTTTGTATTTTTCTCCTTTTTTTGTTTTTTTTTCACTTTTTCACTTGCTTTTCCTTGTGCCAACAACTGTGCAAGATAACTATATGCGACAGCGCTCACAACTTTTGCTCAGAATTCTACAAGGTATCCAATGTGCAAATCCCAAGCAATCAAAGGAGGAACTAGTCTCAATAGGTGCTTGTTTTATCGCAAAGATGGTGTGGCTCTCAAAGGAAAACAAGTAGGGAAGATCGCGGAAATGATATACCTTTCGTCGAAGATCTTCACCCTTGCTCACAGTTTTTTGTTGGTGTAGATAGAAAGAACACGTGGATGATGGTGTTGGGATCCTTCTCCTCTTCGAAACGAGCTAAAGAACACCAAAATCCGAGTTCGAATGCAAAAGTTATGCTCAAAACAGTGTTGCAGATTTTCTGTTTGCAAGGAGGGCGGAGACTCCGGTCTGGAGGTCCGGAGACTCCGGTATGGAGCTCAAAAAGTCCGGAGACTCCGGTCTAGGCCGGAGACTCCGGTCCGGGAGATTCCAGGACGTCCAGAACTCGAACGGGATGCGTTTTGGGCGGAAAAACTCAAACCAAAACCTCAAAATTGATGGGGAAATCAAGGAATTGGGCTAAGGGAACGCAAAGGAAGGTAGATCAACGAGTATAGCAGCGGATCTATGGATCAAAACCTACCAAAACGCTCTCAAAATCCAGATCGATCCAAATCACGAATATGGCTATTTTGGTGGAAATTTTCGAATTTAGGCAAGAAAACGAAAATTCGTGGCTAGAAACTCAACACAAACTCGAATCCATGGCAACTAAAGGCTCTGATACCATATGATGTGGCTTACAACCACTTTTGTGGCCCAATCTTCATAGATTCGAGGGGATTTGGGGGAGGAGAGCGAAGAACACGTTGAACACGAGAGGGAAATCGAAGATACAAACGCACACCACACCCAAATCAGTTTGATCTAGTTGGCCCGAACCACCAATCCAATAGAATCACAAAGGGAGAGACCAAAGGTAGGATCCCTTGCGAGAGATTGGCAAGCTCTTGATAGAATCACACGTAGGGAGAGAGTAGCAGCCAAGTAGAATCCCAAAGGGGAGAGACCTAGCACTACTAGAATCCATACATGGGAGAGATCAAGAACTAGAAGAGCGCTTTGACGACTTCAATTAAGAAGGCCTTGATACAACTAATAGATAATCTAATGAGAGGGGGTTCCCATCCAGGGTTTGGCCTAAGCCATGAGTCTCAACTCATCATCTATTCCATCCTAGGGTTTACATATGGGGGTGGGGCATATATATAGGCCAGCCACGCACTAGGGGTAAAACAGGCATAAACAGGGAGTTCTAGGCGTTACATGGGCCAGGCCCACAAGGCCTTAACATGCCTGGCGTCGAGCAGGCCGGAGACTCCGGTGTTGGGTCCGGAGACTCCGGTCTGGAGTAGCAAACTTCAAATCCAGCTTTGTACCATTCTAGAATAATGTGGTTGCATGGGTTAATTGTTCAAGCAAAACTGCAGAGAACCAGGTGCGTTCTCGTAAACCTTTTTCCTCCATCCTTTTTTTGTAAAACAAAACTTTTCTATTTTTTCAATCCTTTCTTGGTAGGTCGAACCTCATCGAGGTTTTATCATAAAACATTTTATAAACATATACTCAGGAGTTTTCCCATCCTATACTTTTGCTTTGGTTAAAAAGGGGTCTCCAAGGGATTATGGTGTTAAACACCATCTACCATAGTATGGTCAAGTAGGTGTGGACAAGTGGTTTGTACCTAGTAGTACAAATGGATAATGGTTTGGAGGAGCCAAACCAATAGCAATATAAAACAATATATATAGAAAACAATGCACTTTTATAAACTAGGCAAAAACATGCATAAGTGAAATATTAGGGCAAAGGCTTATGAACAAGAAGGTGGCTTGCCTGATCAGTAGAAATATGTCAATAGTGTCCCTGGACTTCTTCTTATAATACCATAATACCCAAATATAATATATAGACCACTTCTTCTCCTCGTCAGACAATCGCAACTATCGTCATTCGGGATCATACATGCAAACATCCAATGCATCACAATCAATACAAGATACAAGTATTATTAAAATCAGCAAACAAACAAGAAATAGGTGCTACAAAATATTAGGATGTTGAGAGGATGGATTAGAAGGATTAGAAAATTGTCTTGGAATAATTGAAGGGATCCATATGAGTTTAATAGTCTAGGAACTAGGTAGAAGAGGGGTTTTAGACCAAGGTCACAATAAGTATGATATAATTCTATAAAAATGATATCATTAGATTGGTATTGATAAAATGAAACCAACAAAAGTGGTTTCACTATTTTATCAATTACCATTGAGTTATAGTGATTTTTATAGTGAATTAAACTCTAGATTTAAGAAATAATTCATCAGAAAATATCTGGAACTCCAAAGATTATTTCCTTGGATGATTAGAGTTGGAATTACTTCAAAATAATTGCCAGAATGCCCTCAGAAAATTCCCAAAGGCAGTTCTGGATGAGATTTGTCTTTTTCATCAGATTAAAACTATAAGAGATTTTTAGGTGATTCTAAGGACACAGGTTAGGTATTTATGATACCTTTCTGTAGAAATTGGAATCACTATATTTGGGTTTGGAGAACTATTGTTATGATTTAGTTGGTGAAAACACCCTAGGCAGAAAGGTTTAAATCATTAACATTAATCCAGAGCTAAATAAATCATGAGCTCCTAGGTGTTGATAGATATGATGTAGAAGTACAGAGAGTTGGAATTAGGTCATAACCACTTTTGGTGTCCTATAGAGATTAATAAAGGAATAAATTTACTGTTTTTGTTATTTTTATTTCTGGCAAACCATAGTTCACCTTGACAAGGGGTCTAGTCTAGGGTTTGGGTATTTCAAATACCAACAAGAGGAAATTGGTTTCACCCCAGTTGGGTCTACCAAACTCCCAAAAAGAATTTAGTAGTGAATATGATCAGTTCTGGTATTATTTTTATTAGACAATAACTGTGGATGAGTTGGGTAAAGTAAATGGTCTGCATGTTTGACAAAACACACATAAACATTGTAAAATATACATTTGGTCAGATAAGTCCATTTTCCATTTTTATTTGTATTTAATCTAAAAATGTATTCTGTAGATCTAAAATTAAAAGGATAAAGAAAAGAGGGAGAATAGGCCGGACCTATGCGATGGGCATGGAGAGCGAGGCCGGCCAGCCCGGCCTGAAGGCGAGAGGGAGTCGTGGGGAGGGCCCGTGCCTGACCCACCTCGCCAAAGGGGTATCGGGCGATGCTAGCCATTCGATCTAAAAGAGATCGACGGTTGCACGCCGTCGCCTACCTCGCAAAGCGGCCGGCAGGCGGGAACCTTAGCGCGGCGCCCCTGGGAGCCTCGCCGGTGACGGAGGAAGAGCGGAGTCGACGTGGTGTTCCACGCCGAGTCCGACAATGGGCGGAAACAAGGGTTTCTATGTGGGGGGTGGGTTCGCGCAAGGGTGACCGAGGAGAGCTCGTCAGAGTTCGTCGGGTCACCTTCGGCTTTCCTGTGAGAGAGAGAAAGGTCGGGACGGTCAGTGATGGTTACGGGGAGGCAGAGAATGCCAAGAGAGAGGGGGGAGGAGCAGGAATGAGACCACCGAGTGGTTTTCTTAAGGAAGACTGAGAGAAGGAAATCCTCCTCTCCTGGTCACAGTAGGTGCTGGGAGAGGCTCTAGAGGCAGGGGTGGTAGATCTGTGGGAGAAGAGTGTGAGGAGGCCACATGCAAGTGGAATGGAGCGGGGGAGGGAGGAGCTTTGATCAAGTTCTTGTCATGGCCGAGGGGGTCTTACCTTTCTCCTCTCGGCTAAACCAGAGCAAGGGAGAGGGATGGAGCCAGGGGGAGGTAAGTGGGAGGGAGTGGGGGAGAATGAGCCGAAGGGGGAGAGCTGGGGTGGCTCCTTAGCTTAAAAACCCTAGGGGAGGGGTGTTTGATGGACTATGTCTATGGGAGCAAGAGGAGTGAGGTAGAGACCAGGGGGTTTTCTGTGGGCGTGGAGGAGTGGTTTCTGGTCCAAGGGTATGCAGGGAGGGGTGGTGGCTGCTGGAGTTAAAGAGGGGACAAGGAAATATATTGTTTTGTGCCTCCTCCTCCTTCCTCCAAGCACTAGAGACAAGGTAGAGAGTGAAGGGGATATGCCCTAAGAGGCAATAATAAAGTGGTTATTATGTATATTCCAAGTATATGATAGATGTTTATTTTGCATGCTATAATTGTATTAATACGGAAACGTTAATACATGTGTGTTTAATAAACAAACAGAAAGTTCCTAGTTATGCCTCTCTTATAAACTAGCTCGTTGATTAACAAGATGATCAGGGTGTCCTGATCATGGACATTGGATGTTGTTAATAACAAGGTCACAACATCATTGGAATGGTGTGATGAACATTCATCCGAAGTATAGCATTACGATCAAAGTCAGTGAGTTTATATTGCTATAAATCATACGAAGTGTTGCAGCCCATCACATGGCATTCACCATTGGTCCACACCATGCTACATCAACCACGCCCTCAAAGGTGAACTCATTCCATATCCCACCCTCCTTTGGTTATCATGTGAATGGAATCCTACTTGAGACACGTGCCAATGCTATGACCAGGCCCATGACCATGACACCGAGAGGAGATGACAAGAGGACCCCAGAAACCAAGACCCCCAAGCAAGAGGCCTGGAAGAGAAGACGCAAGAAGCTGCTGAAGCTAGACCGGAGTCTCCGGTCCAGACCGGAGTCTCCGGTCTACTACACCGGAGTCTCCGGTCCATCTCCGGACCGACCCCCAAACCAGCGCCAGGGGCCAGAATGCCTCCCGGAGACGACACGGAGATTGACCGAGTCTCGGTCGACCGAGTCTCCGGCCATCACACCGAGTCTCGGACCAAGTGTATCGAACTGCGTGCCTCGGGTTGGGCTGGCCCATGTAACGCCTAGAACTTCCTATTTATGCTGTTTACCCCTAGCTCGGCTGGCCTATATAAGCCCCACCCCTCCTTGAAACCCTAGAGTTGATGATGAATGAAGGCTTGTGCCTAACGCTAGATGGGAACCCCTCTCTATAGTTAATCTATGAGTTGTACAAGGCCTTGGAGTTCGGTTGTTCGTCTCCAAGTCGTCAAGACCCTCCTCAAGTGTTTGGTCTCTCCTCATCAAGGATTCTAGTAGTGCTAGGTCTCTCCCCTTGGGATTCTACTTGGTTGCTACTCTCTCCTTTGATTTGGATTCTATCATCCGCTTGTCGATCTCTCCTTTGGTGATTCTACCTAACGGTCTCTCGCCGAGGATTCTATTGGATTGGTTGTTCGAGCCAACGGGAGCAAATCGAATCGGGTTGTGTTTGCGTGTGTTTGTATCTTTTCCTTTGCGTTTGTGTTGCATTCATCGTGTTCATCGGGTATCCCCTCACTCCCCGCATCAAATCCGTGAAGATCGGGCCACCCTAGGGTCAATCCCACAAGGGATCCCATATCACGAAGTAATCCTAATCCTTAGACCATGAGATCATGTCAATCACTAACAGTGGATGTGTATCTTGATAACATCAAATGTCACACCGTAACAGGGTGATTATAAAGATGGGTTCAGTACTATTAAAGTGTTATGTTTAGGCCCATGGATCGAGAGTGGAATTTGTTCATCCCGATGACGGATAGATATGCTCTGGGCCCTCTCGGTGATATCACATTGATTCGCTTGCAAGCAAGTGATTTGATCACTAGAATGTTATATCACGGGAACAAGAAAAGAGTACATGTCAGTAACGAAATCAAACTAGGTATGGAAATACCGATGATCGAATCTCGGACATGTAATATATCGCGAGACAAAGGGATTAAGATACTAGCGTAAAAGGTTATCACGATCACAAGAAAGTCATCGTTGAATGTGTGGGAGTCAGTATGGATCTCCAGGTCCCACTTCTGATTATTGATCTGAGAGGGGTCTCGATCATGTCCGCATTATTCGCGAACCGTAGGGTGACACACTTAAGAGACACCGACACCATTTGGAGCAAATAGTTTCATGCTGAAAAGAGTAACAAAGCGCAGGAATTTATTTCACTAGATACCGAAACTAGTTTCGGGTGAAATTGCAGAAAGTGTTTCTGCATGTGAAATGAAATACTAGCAAGAGTTTATATGTGAATGTTTGTCATTAAAGTAATTGACAAAATTCTGAATAAATAAAAGGAGTTTTATTTAAAGAGAGTTTGCATTAAATTTGGTGGAAATTTAATGGGAATTTGAGTGGGACTTTTTGAGTGGAGAATTGAAGGGGCATTTTATGAGTGGAGCTTCCACCCACATGAATGAAGGAGGGGAGGGGCAGCCCAATGGCCGGAGGCCACCCCCTTGGGTCCCCCTCCTCCTATAAAAGGAGCCCCCTCCTCATTTCTCACTCACACCTCCTCGTGAAGGATCTCTCTCCCCCCTCTAGTTTTTATCCCCCATGGTCTCGTACTAGCGAGATACATGTATCCGGTGGATTTTCGGCAAGATAGAGTTGTGCTTCCGCTGTATCACTGGAGCGAGGAGGCGGAGTGATGCAGACCGACCTACGATCGTTACCACATCATGTTCTCCAACTTACGCCAAGTCGTCATGGACTCCAAAGGTGAATCCGTTCCTGTATGCGAGCCCACTTCCTACCCTATTGAATGGTATGCTACTTCATACTCTGTCACATATGCATGATAGGTTCACACCGACAAGTACGGAGGCAAGGGAGGAAGCCCGGAACATCAAGCCCGACAAGACGAAGGCTTGGAAGAGGAGGCGGAAGAGCCACGGCTTAACCACCGGAGTCTCCGACCTACACCAGAGTCTCCGGTCCTACTACACCGGAGTCTCCGGACCGACCTCCGGACCGACCCCAACAACCGACCCGGGGACAGTCAGTACGCCACTCCGGAGACGACACCGGAGTCTCCGGCCTACACCGGAGTCTCCGTACCCTACACCGGAGTCTCCGGCCTACACGATGGGCCTGCGCGCCGCCAGCTGGGCCTTCGGCCCATGTACCCCTCTAGCTCGTCCAAACCCTAGTTTTATCCCTAAACTACCCCTGTTTATGTGGCTGGCCTATAAATAGAGCCCCCACCCCTTCATGTATCCCTTAGGCATAGATGATAGACTAAAGACAACCCCCATTGTGGAATCTCTAGTTTTGCCTCATCCCCTTTACCAAGGGGACCGACTATCGTCACCAACCTCGATTGGACTTTATCCATCGTTGAACAAGGTCTTGGAGTTCGTTGTCACGTATCCAAGTTGTCAAGACCCTCCCCAAGGTGTTCTTCCCTCTCCGATGTGGATTTGAGGGAGCACGTTGACTGATCTTTCCTTGCGAGGATTCTATCGGACCGGTGGCCGCCGTTCGGGAGCAATCGGTCTTGTATCGTGTGAGTTTTGCGTGTGTTCATCGTGTTCTTCGCGAGGTGTGTGTTCGCTTCCGCTACCTTCTCCCTTTACCCTCGCTTTCCCATCAATTTGACCACGAGATCCGTGAAGATCGGGCACCCAAGAGGTTAACCCCTCCATCATCTGGTATCAGCAGCTTTTGGTTGCCACGGATTTCTCTTTGATTTGGTCTTTTCTCATCGGGCTGCTCTTCTTCTCCTTTATGTGGCGGAGGCTCGTCATGATCGTCATATTGCCGACATGGACGATCATGTCGATGATGACGCCTTGGAGGATCTTCGAGTGCCTCCCGTCGACGGTGATCTTGTTCATCCTCTTCGGATGCTTCACTTGGAGTGGAAGGGACATGTCGACGACGGTGGCCTTGGTGGTCCATGTGAGGTTGCTCTTGTTGAATCACAAGTGCCCTTGGTTGTGGCCGGTTCGCTTCGCGCCTTGGAGGTCTTGTGGAGAGGTCACCATCATAGCTTGACGTTGCGGCGTGACGCGGAGATGGTACCGCTTGCGAAGAGATCATGGATTGAAGAACGGGTCCATCCCGGTGCCTTGAAGCGTGGCGGAGAGGTGCACTTGATTCACTTGAGGAGTGTCGGAGGCGTTGAAGCTTCTCATCCGTTGAGGCGAGTGCACGACCAAGAGCTTCATTTTGATGCCCGAGGTTGTGTTGCATGGCATGCATTTGGCCACGGACTTCTTCGAAGCGGTTGTCGATGTTCTTGAATTCCACACGGGCCTCGCTAAATTGTTCATCTTGGCGCCGCTCGAGGGCTTCACAACGATAGTTGAATTCTCCTCGGACCTTCCGATGGTCCCATCTTGTCATGAATTGTGTGTCATCCTCTTGAGGTGGTGGTGGTTGGGATGGCTCTCCATGCCTGTCCATGATGCAAAGCCAACAAGGGTTGTATATGGAGAGAAAGGGTGCGGAGTGTTAGTGATGTAGCCCGACCTACGGTCGTTGCCACATCTTGGCCTCCAACGTACACCAAGTCGTCATGGACTCCAAAGGTGAATCCGTTCCTCTATGCGAGCCCCCTTCCTTCCCTATTGAATGGCATGCTACTTCATACTCCGTCACATATGCATGATAGGTTCACATTGACAAGTACGGAGGCAAGGGAGGAAGCCCGGAGCATCAAGCCCGACAAGACGGAGGCTTGGAAGAGGAGGCGGAAGAAGACAGATCGCCAAATGCTCTCGCCAGCCGGTACTCGGACTTGGCGGCCGGTACTACCGCAGTACTTACTGCCATCACACCAACAGACGACGCCAATAGAAGCCAAATACTCTGTCTCCCATGGTACTACGGATCTAGACCCGGTACTACCGGTCACTACCGTCCCCGACATCTGCCACAGACGGCTCCGGTGACGCTCCAGACCTCAAGCGGTACTACGGTCCCAGGCGGTACTCTGGGACCAAGCGGTACTACCGGTCCCAAGTCCCATTACTTCCTGGCAAGGCTCTGCGTGCACTAGTTGGGCCACAGCCCTTGTATCCCCCTCTACTTACCTATTCGCCTAGTTTATTCCCAAACTACCCTTGTTTATGTGGTTGGCCTATAAATAGAGCCCCCACCCCTCATGTAACCCTCAGGCATAGATGATAGACTAAAGACAACCCCCATTGTGGAATCTCTAGTTTTGCCTCATCCCCTTTACCAAGGGGACCGACTATCGTCACCAACCTCGATTGGACTTTATCCATCGTTGAACAAGGTCTTGGAGTTCGTTGTCACGTATCCAAGTTGTCAAGACCCTCCCCAAGGTGTTCTTCCCTCTCCGATGTGGATTTGAGGGAGCACGTTGACCGATCTTTCCTTGCGAGGATTCTATCGGACCGGTGGCCGCCGTTCGGGAGCAATCGGTCTTGTATCGTGTGAGTTTTGCGTGTGTTCATCGTGTTCTTCGCGAGGTGTGTGTTCGCTTCCGCTACCTTCTCCCTTTACCCTCGCTTTCCCATCAATTTGACCACGAGATCCGTGAAGATCGGGAACCCAAGAGGTTAACCCCTCCATCATCTGGTATCGACAGGTTTTGGTTGCCACAGATTTCTCATCGATTTGGTCTTTTCCCCATAAATTCGAAAATTCCACCAAAAACAGCCCCAATTCGTGTTTTGGATCGATCTGTGATTTGAGTGAGTTTTGGTAGGTTTTGATCCATGTATTACTTGCTAAACTTGTTGATCTACCTTCCCTTGCGTTCCCATGGCCTAATTCCTTGATTTCCCCCACCAATCTGAGGTTTTGGTTCGAGTTTTTCCGCCCAAAACGCGTCCCGTTCGAGTTCTGGACGCTCTGGAATCACCCGGACCGGAGTCTCCCGCCTAGACCGGAGTCTCCGGACTTTTCGAGCTCCAGACCGGAGTCTCCGGACCTCCAGACCGGAGTCTCCACCCCTCCCTGCAGATAGAAAAACTGCAGCATGTTTTGAGCATAACTTTTGCATTTCAACTCAGATTTTGGTGTTCTTTAGCTCGTTTCGAAGAGGAGAAGGAGACCTACATCATCATCCACGTTGTTCATGCTATCTACTACATCCAAATTTCGTGAGCAAGGCGGAATCCCACAATAAAGAGTGAAGATCGTCGACGAAAGGTATAACATTCCGCGACTTCTCCCCACTTGCATTCCTTTGTGAACCCCACTATCTTTGCGAGCAACAAACACCTATTGATAGTAGTTCCTCTTATGATTGCTTGGGCTATGCACATTTGATACCTTGTAGATTCCGAGCAACCGTGTGAGCGCTATCTCATATAGTTATCTTGTATAGTTGTTGGCACAAGGAAGAGGCAAGTGAAAAATAAAAAGAAAAAGAAAAAATAGAAAAAAAAAGAAAAAAGAGAAAGAAAAAGAAACAAACAAGTGCCTCATAGAATAGGAAGCGCAAGCTCGATGAACATCGTATAGGTGGTACTTATTGTGCATATCTTGTAGCCCACCAATTAATTGCAATCGAACTAGCGTCTCTCCTTATACTTGTGTGACACAAGATTATAGTCTTCGCTAGGTAATCATTTGGTTCTTAGCTCACTTTCTCCTTCGCACAAGTCCCATTTATCCCACCGTGTGTGTTTCCTTGTACATATTTCCTATCTTGTGGATTGACTTGTTTTTCTTTGTGATCATTGTGGTTCTTTACTTGCCAATACAACATCTTGATTTCGGATTGGTTCTTGACATGCCACTTTTCATACATGTCCACCATAGGCCTTGTGTGTGTGTGTGTGTTTTTTGGTTAGTAGTTGGTTTTGGTGTTCCACGTGAACTTCACTTTGCTTGGTTTATTGCTTTCAAGTGTGGCCACTTGTACGATACGATCTTCCAAGGTAAAGTAAGGTTTGACGTTGTATCCCTAACTCCCACTACCACTTCCATATACACCGCTTGGTCTTGTGCATCATGTCTAGGGACTCCCGAACCGAGGATGAGATCTATGAAGAATCCATGATGAGCCACCATGCCTACGACTCCACAAGTATAGAGGACATGACGGAGCACAATACCAACAATGGCTTCGCATGCTTTGAGGACCCGGAGCACTACACCTACGACGACTCCACATGCATGGAAGACTTGGAGCTCTACATCGACAATGGCTCCTCATGCATGGAGGATATGGAGCACTACACCGACAATCGCTCCACATGCTTGGGTGATATGGAGTACTACACCAACAATTACTCCCCAAGCATGGACGACTTCGAGTGCGACATCGACGACGCATCGCCAAGCATGGAGGACACAAAGAACTTGATCGACTTTGATGGCTCCTCCATGAGCCATGAAGAATTCCTCCACCGTGTGGAGATGGAAGCCTACTACGCGAAGAAAGCGGAGGCGCATCATCAAGATTCCATGACCTTCAAGGCCAAGCGTGCCATACCAAAGGGAACCACCTACTTCGATGATCCACCTCCAAGGCGACAAGTGCCACCACCTAGATGGAGTCAAGCTCCACCATCTCCAAGGCGCCAAGCTACATCACCTCCAAGGCGCCAAGATCCACCTCCTATCCAAACAAGAGTGGCGTCCAAACATCATATACATCAAGAGGCGCCCAGAAACAAGAATCTTCATCGACAAACATCCTCTCATGAGCATCGACACCATAAAGAGGATACAAGACTTCGTCAAAGGCATCTTCGCCACCAAGACGAAGAATTCGTGATGAGAACCAACCATAATGCTCAAGCAATCTCAAGAAGGCACCACAAGCACAAGAAGAGTGCCAAGGCAAATGATCATTGTCGCGAGCGTCATGTGGATGACCAAGTGCTTCACCAACATAAACCATCGGCAAGATACGCCAATGACCTCCGTCGACACCATCATAGGGCACCTTCAACTACTCGTGCCACCACCATAATGGAACCAAGAGCAAGCCTTCCTCGACGCCATCAAGCTTCAACGCCTACGCTTGACCTTCACGACCTCGCGAATGAGGAATGTAGACCTCTACTTCGCCAAGTTGGATAGCATGAGCCTACCTCCACCACTACAACGAGATGGCCACAAAACGGTCGAGCATGGGATTTTCCCTTCGACCATGGAGGCGAGCGATGATGCCCATCTTATGGCATACAACTTTGAAGGCGACAAGGTCAAGAATGGTGAGCATGTGATTTTCCCTTCACCAAAGGAGGCGCATGGAGTTGAGGAAACCGAGCCTACCCCTATATGCTTGAGTGATGATGTGGTACCAATCCCATGTGAGTATGAGAGACACTTAGCCCACTTGAGTGAGAACAAGAGTGAGATGAGTGACTCCACCTTATATGAGATTGAGTGCTTCCACTTTGAGGGCATGAGTGATAGACCTAGTGAGTTGAGAGTGGTAGTTGATAGGTCAAGTGAGACCATTTCGATTTCTAACAACTTACCATCTACCTCTGGTGTGTTCTCTTGTGTTGTGCTAGGTTGCATGGATGAAGACGCGCCAAGCCATAAAGAAATGATGCCTCGAATGGAGAAGATGTACATGGTGGATGAAGAGGATGCTACGCCATGGCTACATCAAGAAGACGAAGTCGTCCACAAGGAGGCCACTACTTCCACAACACCCACTTCATATGAGAGGTATGACCAAGGTAACAATAAGGGTGTTGATGATGCCATGATCCCAGTAGTGGACATGATGAGTTGTGAGGATATGCATGCTATGGATGATACTTATGACATTACATATTCTTCACTCATATTCCCATGTGATGCTTTGACCTTGCATAATATTGATCATGTGGAATTGTTTGAGTGCAATAACATTGCCATAAACATGCCATGCTATGCATCTTGTGTGTATCCTCCAATTGCTTCGGACATGCGTTTTCATGCTAGTCATTAAATTTCTCCCGTTGCTTGCAATAAGATGAATGCTTGCTATTTCACTTGTTTTGCTTGCAACAATATTGATCATATGCGTTATAATGAGATGGCCCCCATAGCTTTCTCAATTTTTGGAGATTTTGATGATTGCCATGATAAGCATGTTCCCCACTTCCATACTCACCATGCACCTATTTCATACTTGATTGACATTAATGGTGATGTGCACAAGAAGAGATACTCATGATGGATGATGTGTATCTCTACCATGCACACACGTTCTTTCGTTGCTGTATGATGTGTGTAGGCACCCGCACAAGAATGTCAACCTCGGTTGAGCACGAGTTGACAAAACGAGCTCTAGAGAGCATCCCACAAGTGAGTTCAAGATCGAACCCAGCTCTGATACCTTTTGCATGCTTTGCATCTTTCATGTTGGAAAATTGCACTTTCCTATGGTTTGATTGCAAGCATGTTGATGGTATTATCTCACCTTGTGACATTCATGTTTCTTCGCTTTTGGATAATGATGCTTTGTGTGTTGCAACAAAAATGTTGAACATTTTCTCTTTCCGATGTTTTGTGTGCAACCACAATTCCATTAAGAGCATGTATTGTCATGAGAGCTTCCAAGAATCTCGTCTTGTTATTGCAACAAACATAAGGACCACTTGCTCTTTCATTTGGTTTGTTTGCAAACACGTTACTTTGGCTTCCGCTTGGGATACTCATATTCCCATGATATTTGCTATCGATGATTTGTGTGTGACATCCAACATGTCGAACAATTTCTCTTTCCAATGGTTGGTTGGCACACATAATGATGTTGTTTTGGATATTCTTCCTTTTGTGTTTTTGCCAAATTCTCCTAACTTTGCATCAAAGATGTTGATCAAATTTCTATTCGATTGCTTTGAGTGCCACACTAAGACATTATATGGAGTTTTTGAGTTCCCACATTTAGATGATGTTCAAACGATTTCCATGCACTTTGACCTTGCATATGCATTCCATTTGCTATCCTTGTATTGTGCTAATAGTGTTGTGAACAAGAATGGACATGCCACATTTGACATGCTCCTCTATTATGCACGAAAATATTTTGCTTGGTCTTTGTTGTGTGTAGGTACAAATTTATACACGTCAACCTCTACCAACCACGTGTTGACAAGAAGAACCGAAGAGAGTTACCTATGTCTACCCTTCATCGAGCTATCTCTACAAGATAAGGTGACTTCCTTCTACTTGAGGACTCATGCAATAATCTTCATGAATTGGCTACGCTTTGAGTGTTGCTTCGCTTTTGTTGTGAGCTTTGTAGGCTTCAAGGAAGGTGAAGGATGTAACACCCTCAGAATCGGCCCTATGCAAGTTTCAGCGATTCCCGCCAAACCCACATAGAAACGATTCAAAGGTGCCCACCAGGCACTTGCGTGCGGGTGGAAAACGAAGTAATACCATTACACAACAGTCCTCGATGGGACCCACCGAACAGATATATATACAACACGACTCCATGAGTCAAGAATACAGATATACAGAACAAAGATCCAAATCACCTTGAAAACGATAGAGCGTCCAACTACGAACAAGATGCAAATGGGTCTAAGAGCCCTGAAGAATAACCAATGGCGTGCATAACCCTGCCCAGGCCAAGCCGGAAGGGTAACCCTGCTAACGACGTCGATCTCAAAACCTGCTTAAACAAAAAGGGGTGCCGACAAAGGGCAAAGGAAAAAGAGAGAGCGGTCGATTAAGGCTAAGGCACTGCAGCAAGGCTAGAATTCGCGGTCCTCGCCTACACGAGATATGGTGGATCGTGCGGCAGCATGCACTAAACAACCTATAGAGACTCGATATAACTGTCGGCTATCAGAGAGGGACAAGAAAGACCTATTCGGAACCAACCTGATGCTACCATCAAACAAACCCATCCTGGTGTTTCCCCTCGATACCAACCGAGAAAGTCAACCGAGGAACTCACACAGTTGGCAGTTTTATTTATTCGGTTATCGTTGCAGCAATTACTAGTCAGGTATAGATAGCATGAGTCATCCTGATTTAATAAGCAGTGGGCAGTTTTAGTTAACCATTCCGTTGTAGTTGCGACACTTACTAGTCAGATACAATTAGCATGAGATATCCCAAAAACCCAGCAGATGTTGGTACTTTTATTTAGCCATTCCGTTGTAGTGGCAATACTTACTAGTCAGATACAACGGTAGCAAGCGACATCCCAAACAAGCAATTGTTGGCAATTTTATTTAGCCATTCCATTATAGTGAAGCTGATTACTAGTCATTATAAAGTCAAATTTATAGCACTACTTTAGTTATAGTTGTCTATGATCGAGATACTGTGCTCCAAGTCGTCCATAACCGCGGACACGGCTTTCAGAAAGTTTTACCCTGCAGGGGTGCACAAATAGCAACACACACTCGATCAAACTCGGAAAAACCAAATCAAAACCCAACGAGGCCTTCACGACAAAGCAATCACAAGATTCAGAAATATTTGAGGCCACCCATTAAGTATACCAACAACGGTTACGACTTGAGACGGACTCAAGGTTTGTGGGGCCTACAGAACGATGGGAACCCGAAAGTGTGTGGGCTTGTCGATACTGCAACGGGTCACGATCCTAAGACAGGTGCTCCTCGCACAATCGTAAATAAAGCAGTAAAGCATGGCATAAGTACAGGATAGTAAATAAAACCTCAAACTAGTTTGTGACCCCAAGAAATAAGAATGAATCAAGCTCTGGCTCAGGGGGGTCCCATAATCCTCCCGGATGTGGATAGCGCGAATATTCAAGGAACAGGTATCAAGTACTCGGGGTCCTACGGGACACAAGTGGACGGTTAAAAACCAAATAACATCTATTGCCCACCTGTGCCTCTGCATTTACCTACTTCAATTTTAGTTATTAAACAATAATTAAAGTTATGATCATCTCCAACATTAAACATGCGGCAATACTCCAATAACTGTGGTACTTGACGACACGCAACGGCACTTAAGCAAGCGACTACGATGCGCAGGTCCAACTATCTACCAAACAACAGGTAATAGGATGTGTCCAAGGCAATATGAGGCTGCAAGGGATATCTTGGGTACGAAAACTAGAGCAACGCAACAGAGATAGCAATAGATCAACATGAGGGAATAAATACTATAAAAGTAAGATAGGTGGAAAGGGGGAGATGCTCGCTTGAAAACATTGTCGAAGGTTCATCCGAAGATCGGGTCGATACTCGCATCAAATCATCGGCCTAATCCGCGAAGAAGAAAAGCACTAGAAGAAACACCGGATGCACTATTTAATACTACGGCAAAAGATCGGGCATGGTGCATGTATGATGTATGCCATGGCAAAGATGCGATGCAATTAGGCAATATTAAGCGGAACCGGGGGTCCCGACAATTAATATATGGTTCTGGTTGTTTAGATACCCCGCATTTTAAATGTGGTATTAACATGGCAAAATATAGCACCGGTTCGCTACACCAATTTAAATGGGACCAATATAAGACTAGATTTGCCCGCATATGGATCCCATATTTAATTATGAGGTGAATCGGCATAATGCCCCCAAACCAAATGATATGAGTGCAAGTATGTACAATTTCATATGCAACAATGTATATGTCATATATTATAAAAAATATTGGTCTCGGAAAAGGGGTCACACTTGGTGGCTCGACGATATTGATCTTTAGACTCCGGGGACCTTGACATTCAATGGGTCTTCGGTTCCGAGAAGGAGACACCTTAGGGGTCCCGACCATTGGATCCGTTATGTAGTACTTGTAGCTCCATGTAGAAGTCCTCTGCGTTCCATGTCGACGACCTTGGGGTTCCGGCCTAAATGGTCGATGGAGAACTTGTCAATGGGTTGGCCACGTCAAAGGAGACCTTGACGAATCTTGTCGGCTTTTCTCCTTATAGCTGTTCATCGACATGTCCTAAGCGAAATTTGCATTGGGCAGCAGCAAACAACTTTGACTCGATGAAGCGGGGCAGCAAAAACAACTGCTGGAGGACGGCGCATAGGCGAGTATGGCCGGCCCCTGGCAGTGGAGCACCAGAGAGATAAGCACAGCCAATGGCCGTCGACGGGAAAAACGACGGCGGCTTGGCATGTGATAGGGCAAAGGTGTCCGATCTTTCGATGAGATGGCGATAATCGATTTGGTGGAGTTCGGGCTTGACGATCCGACTACACGTGCGAGCACGAGCGCCAATGCAATCGCTAGGCCAATCTCCTGGAGGTTACCGATCCTGCGTGAACACGATCGGCTGACCGAGGGTCTTAATTCCTACCTGAAATCGAGAACAAGTAAGAACCAATATTGCAATCAAGATATTGCGGATTAAGAGGAAAGCTTTATTGAAAGAGGTGGGATCCTGAATAGGTGCGAAGTACAAGAGGCCTCTGCGACGCTCGAGCCTTGGCGAAGTTGCGACTATGGCTAACTTAATGTCTAAACAAAATCCAAGTCTAAAGGTTCGGCTATGGGGCGTATTTAAGGGCGAAAAGGTGGGGTTTCGGCCAGCCATGGAAGTGGTGGCCGAATCCAACCCTAAAAGTCCTTTTCCCCTCAAATACGGACTCTAAAAAGTGGCTAATTAAAATCCTGCGAAAATTACATGGGCCTGGCCCAAAATAAAGGTGTCGCAGCACCATATTATGCTATGGACGAATTCGTAAAGTATTGATCTTGAATATTTCGTCCAAGCCTTCTTTCTTCATTATGGTGGCCTCAAAGTTCTGAAATCTTCATTCGTGGCCTTCTCTTGGATCATCACATGCTTGCTTCCATCACCATGCATGGCCATGCTCCAATGCTTGTCCCTCTCATCCATGCTCGGTCCATCATTCCTAAGAGTAAGAAACATATCTGATTTAGGCAGCATCATATTCTCATGTATGTAAGGAATAGTTCCAAGAAACGAAAGTACCTGATAGTTCAGTTGTTTGGCACGAGACCTTGTGATGGGTCCTTGTATGTGTGTTGTTGTAGGTACAACGGTTGTATCAATAGTAGGGATGTCCACATCAGCATGGAGGCACTCAGCAGGAGAGGCCGGGACAAAGGAGGAGCTTGTCCGGCGGCGAGCGGGGACGAGCCCGAGGTGGTGCGGTCCCAGGAGGAGGTGGACGTGACGTGGGCTCGGGGCACCACAGAGAAGAGGGGATGAGGTCCGGGGAGAAGGGGCGCTGTCGGGCAGTGGCTTGGGGTCGACGGGGACATGGCGGACGGGCGCCTGCAGGAAGGGCCGATGACGAGGAGGCGTGCGGCGGCTCATGGTGCTGGAGGCGGGGCAGCCAAGGCGGCGAGCGGCAGGAGCGGGGAGGCCGGAGAGGTTGGTGAGGAGGCGGTGGCGGGAGAGAGGATGGAGGGGTCGACGGGGAGGTGGCAGACGGCGCTGCCACCCCAGGCGCGGGATGAGGGGCACCGGGCGGTGGCGCCATGGCAAGCTCGAGGGAAGGGCCTGGCGGCAGCGACGGAGAGGGGCGCGGACAGAGGGCGGCTCGGGTCGGAGGTGAGGCAGGGACGGCCGGGGTCTGCGGCGGCGCTGGAGGAGAGGAGGACCAGGCGGCGGCGGGCGGGCCAGAGGAGGGAGGAAGATGGAAGTGGGGCGAGCGCGTCGGGTGGGGAAACGGGGGGTCAGAGAGAGTAAGGAGAGAGCGGGGGGTGGGCGACGGTGGTGGGGCGGAGGTGGGCAGTGCAGGGGTGCAAGTGCGTGCGTGGGTGGTGTTGGGGGGGGGGGTGGGGCCCAGGGAAGGGTGGACTCGGTCTGAGTGGGAGAGTAGATGAAGTTGGGATTAGGTGGGGATATGGGGTGGGGTTAGTGAGGTGGAGAGAGGGGATTGGGTGGGTTTGAGCCAGGGGTGAGGTGTCGCCAAGGGATTGGAGGGGGTGAGGTGGCTGAAGGAGGGGTAGAATAGGACTGGGTAGGAAAAGGGTTTAGGGGGGCTGGTTTTGAATCGGGGTGGGCCGGGTCGGATCGGCCGGTTTGGCTGCCCCTAAAAATAAAATAAATATTTTATTATTTAAAGCAGGCGTTTGAAATCCATTGGCGAATTTAAACAAAATATTCCGGAGACCCGGGTTTTAATTTGAATAAAGACGGGAGTATTTAGAAAACAAAACTAGGCGTTTTCGAAAATAGTTTAGACAAAAACCATGCATGATGATGACGATGCTCAAATGCAATGTGGCATGATGACATGAGCATGAGGTCATGATGATGCAATGCACAAAAACAACGCGATTTTCTAGTAGTGGTTTTGCGGGGCGCCACAAAGGAACATTGAAGTGTTTTCATGTCAATCTTCTCGAGGACGACTATATGGTGAACCCCAGGATCAAGGATGTCCTTCGACCTCTTCTACTTCGTGATGAACATGGAGAGTCGAGGACGACTCTTTTTGAAAGGGGGAGATGATGCAGCCCGACCTACGGTCGTTACCACATCATGGTCTCCAACTTACGCCAAGTCGTCATGGACTCCAAAGGTGAATCCGGTCCTCTATGCGAGCCCACTTCCTATCCTATTGAATGGTATGCTACTTCATACTCCGTCACATATGCATGATAGGTTCACACTGACAAGTACGTAGGAAAGGGAGGAAGCCCGGAACATCAAGCCCGACAAGACGGAGGCTTGGAAGAGGAGGTGGAAGAAGCCAATGCTTAACCACCGGAGTCTCCGGCCTAAACCGGAGTCTCCGGCCTAAACCGGAGTCTCCGGTCCTGCTACACCGGAATCTCCGGACCGACCTCCGGACCGAACCCAGCAACCGACCCGGGGACAGTCAGTACGCCACTCCGGAGACGACACCTGTTATGGGGTAACCCCTTGGGGTGGCCCGACCTTTCACGAATCTCCGCGGGAATCGAGGGAAAAGCGGTGGAAGGGGAAGAGAGGAGGAAATCCACGAACACACGCACACTAAGAACCCGATGAACTCACGCACACAAATCACGATACACGCCGGTAACTCACGTCGGTGGAAACCGGTCCATCATAATCCCTAGGATCGGTGTTGGGCGAAGCTCTCTCTCCACGGCCAACAACGAGGGCAAGGTGCTTGGTGAGATCTTGACGACTTGGGGGGCGAGAAACCGAGAACCCAAGGCCTTGTACAACTTGAACGCACTAGGCAAGATCCAAGAGGTTGTGGATAATAGGGTGCCCCTTGGTAGGAGCATGAGACAAATAGATGAAAGATCCTCAAAGGGGTGTCCTCAATCTATTATTATCCAAGTCTAGGGTTTACATATGAGGGATGGGGCTTTATACAGGCCAACCACTTAAACAGGGGTAGTTTTGGAATAAAACTGGAAGTTTGGGCGAAACTGGGGGGTTACATGTGCCAGGCCCAAAAGGCCTTGACATGACTGGCATCGAGCAGGCCGGAGACTCCGGTGTTGGGTCCAGAGACTCCGGTCAATCTCCGGACCCGTCTCCGGAGGGGGCATCTGGCTGTCCCGGGCTTGGTTCTTGAGGCCGGACCGGAGGAACGTCCGGAGACTCCGGTGTAGGGGACCGGAGACTCCGGTCTACACCGGAGACTCCGGTGTGCAGAGCTCTAGAAGCTTCTTCTCCTGGTCCTTCTTCCTTGGGGGCTTGGTGTGGTGATGTTGCTTCATAGCTGAGTATACATAACGTAGTTGCATGAAGTAGCAAGCCATCCAAAGGTAGACCAAAATCACTTGAGGAAAGGAGCGAGTTAACCTTGGCTTGGAGGAGCTTGGCTCGGGCGCGAGTCATTGGTCCACTTGGGGGACTAGGTGTTGTAGATGGAGGTGCGTCAAGGAGGGCCGACTCAGCTCCCCCCCCTTGGGAAAGAGTCGTCCTCGACTCTTCAACCTTCTCAACTTCATCTTCGCCATGGTAGGGTGATAGGTCCTTGACATTGAATGTCGGGCTCACAAGATACTTGGATGTTGGGATATCGATGATGTAGGCGTTGTTGTTTATCCTCTTTAGTACTTTGAACGGTCCATCACCTCTTGGCTTGAGTTTGGAGTCGTGGTCCTTGGGGAAGCGGTCTTTACTCAAGTGTATCCACACAAGGTCGCCTTCTTCAAAGATCATCTCTTTCTTGTTCTTGTTTAGCCTTGATCCTTGGCGGAGGACTTGTTGCTCGATCATAGCTCTTCTGTCTTCATGGAGTTTCTTCATTGTTTGGGCACGCTTGACAATGTCCATATTGGCACGTTCATGAAGTGGAAGTGGAAGGATATCGAGTGCGGTGAGAGGCTCGAAGCCATAGACGATCATGAACGGGCTCCTCATGGTGGTGGAGTGCTTGGCGCGGTTGTAGGCGAACTCGGCGTGTGGAATACATTCCTCCCAGTCTGTAAGATTCTTCTTTATCAACACACGTAGGAGTGTGCAAGGCTTTGATTGACGACCTCGGTTTGTCCATCGGTTTGAGGATGCGAGGCGGACGAGAAGAGGAGCTTGATGCCGAGCTTGGCCATGAGAGTCTTCCAGAAGTAGCTCATGAATTTGACGTCGCGGTCGGAGACGATTGTTCTTGGTACACCGTAGCGAATTATTTCCCTGAAAAACAAATTTGCTACATGTGAAGCATCATCGGTCTTATGGCACGGAATGAAGTGTGCCATTTTGGAAAAGCGATCCACTACCACAAATATAGAATCATGTCCATGTTTAGATCTAGGCAAGCCTAACACAAAGTCCATGCTAATGTCCGACCAAGGTGCATGAGGAATAGGCAATGGCATATAAAGACCAAAGGGGTTAGACTTAGACTTAGCTTGGATACATGTAGTGCATCGTTGGACGTGGTGCTCCACGTCGCGCTTCATCTTTGGCCAAAAGTAGTGAGTGGATAGCATGTCATATGTCTTGTCACGTCCAAAGTGACCCATAAGGCCTCCACCATGGGACTCTTGAAGAAGCAAAATTTGGAGAGACGACTTCGGAATGCAAAGCTTGTTTTGTTTGAAAAGAAAACCCTTATGCAAATAGAAATCATCAATCCCTTTGTCTATTGAACATCTTGCAAAAATTGGTCCAAAGAAAGGGTCGGACGCGTACAAAGATTTGATGTCATCAAGACCCAAGACATTTACTTCGAGTCGCGTAAGAAGGTTTGTGTTTTTGCGAGACAAAGCATCCGCTACCACATTTTCTTTTCCCTTCTTGTACTTGACAATGTAAGGAAAAGATACCATAAACTCAACCCATTTGGCGTGCCTTTTACTCAAATTGGCTTGGCCCTTAAGAAATTTCAACGACTCATGGTCGAAATGGATGATAAATTCTTTGGGCCAAAGGTAGTGTTGCCACACTTGAAGGACACGAACCAAGGCAAAAAGCTATTTGTCATAAATGGGATAGTTAAGGCGTGCGCCATCGAGTTTCTCACTATGGTATGCAATAGGACGCCCATTTTGCATTAGGACGCCTCCAATGCCAATTCCACTAGCGTCACATTCAATCTCAAAGGTTTTTGTGAAATCCGGTAATGCAAGAAGTGGTGTTTCGGTGAGCCTCTTTTTGAGCTCATCAAAAGCCTTTTGTTGTGCTTTTCCCCAAACGAATGTGACATTTTTCTTGGTCAATTCGTTGAGGGGGCAAGCAATGGTGGAAACGTCTTTCACAAAGCGACGGTAAAAGCCATCCAACCCATGAAAACTATGAAGTTCACTAACATTGGTGGGTATGGGCCAATCTCGTATGTCCTTAACTTTTGAGACATCAACTTCAATGCCATTAGAAGACACAACAAAACCAAGGAAAATCAATTTGTCTTTTGCAAAAGTGCACTTTGGGAGATTAGCATAAAGCTTTTCATGACGAAGGATTTGAAGGACCTCCTTAACATGAGTAACATGATCCTCTAGTGACTTGCTATAGACAAGGATGTCATCAAAGTAAACAACGACACTCTTCCTAATGAGAGATCTCAAAATATGGTTCATGAGGCGCATGAAGGTAGATGGGGCATTTGATAAGCCAAAAGGCATAACCAACCATTCATAGAGACCAAGCTTGGTCTTGAAGGCGGTTTTCCACTCATCAACTTCGGCCATGCGAATTTGATGGTAACCACTACGAAGATCAATTTTCGAAAATATAGTGGGTTTACATAACTCATCAAGCATGTCATCAAGACGCGGTATAGGATGTCGATAACGCACGGTGATAGCATTGATTGGACGACAGTCCATGCATAACCGCAACGTATCATCCGTTTTTGGAACTAGAATCACGGGGACCGCGCTTGGGCTAGTGCTTACTTGGATCAAACCTTTGGAGACGAGTTGGTTGATTTGTCGTTCTATCTCCTTCGTCTCTTCCGGGTTCGTGCGATACGCGGCGCGGTTTGGGAGTGGGGCGCCGGGTATGAGGTCGATGCGGTGCTCGATTCCACAAAGAGGAGGTAGGCCATGAGGAAGCTCTTCGGGAAATACATCGTGGAATTCCTGCAAAATAGCCATCAAAGAAGGAGGAACATTTGTCAAGTCATTAGTTCCTTGCGCTAGTCCCTTGCATACAAGGACATAGTGCAAGATGGATGGGTTGTTCCGCACTTCTCTCATCTCAGTTTTGGTAAGAAGAACACTCTTAGTTTTTTCACTCGAGTTTGACTTGTGGCACTCACTCACTATAGTGTGGTTCTCTCACTCACCACACTTCTCACAAGGTGTTTTTGTGGATTGCGCCCTCGCTAAAGCCTTTGCATTGTCCGCAATTATTTGTCTAGGAGTCATTGGCTGCAAAACACAAGCACGCTTGTCATATTTCCACGGCCTTCCTAGCAACATATGGCAAACTTTCATTGGGAGCACGTCACATTCCACCGTGTCTTTGTATGGTCCAATTGAGAACGTTACCGAGACGGTGTGCTTGATCTTGACGGACCCTTGGTCACTTTGCCATTGAATATGGTAGGGGTGCTTATGTGGATGGAGGGTGAGGTTGAGTTTCTCACACAATTCCGTGCTTGCAAGATTTTGGCAACTGCCTCCATCGATGAAAACTTTGATGGACTTCCCATTGATACCAGCACGAGTTTGGAAGATGTTTGATCGTTGGTCTTCATTCTCATTGGCTTGAGTAGTTAAGACCCTTGTGACCACAAGCGATGGACTTGCGTCATGTTCACACACAAGTAGTTCTTGGTCCTCCTCCAAATGTTGCCTTGCCATGGCTTCCTTGACCCTTGCATCAAACTCATCTTCACTCAAGTATTCTTCATCACCGTTGTCATGGATGAACAAAACTTTCATGTTCCCACATACGGCCGACTTGTTTCCTTTGCCTCCACACTTGTAGCACTCACCATTGAATGGTTGTTCATCTCTTGTGTATTTGCCACTTGGGGGCGGTTTTCCTTGAGGAAGTGTTGGCTTGAAGGGAAGCTTGGTTGTATTTGATGAGCTTCCACTTGTTGTTGTCGGAGTAGTGGTTGGGGCTTTCTTGTATGTGGAGTATGTCTTTGGCTTGTTGAACTTGATGTACTCTTGCACTTGACGCTCGGCCTTTGATGCGATGTGCACAAGCTCAACCATGTTGTTGTACTTTTGGAACTCGGTGATGCGCTTGATTGGATGGTTCAAGCCATTGAGGAAACGTGGCATTGTTTGTTCATCCCGCTCTTCAATGTTGGCACGAATCATGTTGAGCTCCATTTGCTTGAAGTACTCTTCCACGGTCTTTGTCCCTTGACTAAGTGTTTGAAGCTTGTTGAAAAGGTCACGCGTGTAGTGCGAAGGAACAAAGCGGGATCTCATATGGGCCTTCATATCTTGCCAAGTTGAGATTGGGGGCTCTTCTTTTGATTCACGAGCGAGTTGAATTTGTTCCCACCAAAGGTTGGCATACTCATCAAACTCGAGGGATGCCATGGCCATCATCTTCTCATTGCTATAGTTGTGCATGCGGAAGATCTTGTCAACCTTGAGTTCCCATGAGTGGTATTCTTCGGGCTCATTGGAACCGGAGAACTTGGGCATGGTGAATTTGAGCTTGGCAAAAGTTTCTTCTTCATTGTGGTTCCGTTGGCGACGGTTGCCATGATTGCGGCGGCCATCTTCATCATCCGAGCTCTCATGTCTTGCTTGGTGACGGTGGCGTTGCTCTTGCGGTTGTTGAGGTGCCGCGTTTGGTGGTGGAACTTGGTTTTGACGACGAGCTTGGGGAGCTTTCTCGTGTTGTTGGCGCGGTTGAGGACGAGGAGGAGGTTGTTGATCCTCACGACGAGCTTGGGGAGCTTGCCTTGTTCTTGTCGTGGTTGATGCCGAGGAGCATTGTCTTGCGCCATGTGGCGAGGAGGACGTCGAGCCGCATGCGCAATGGGTTACTCTCTTTCTTCTTGATGTGGAGGAGGCTCGTCATGATGATCATGTTGTCGACGTTGACGTTCATGTCGATGATGACGCCTTGGTGGATCGTCAAGTGCTTCACGCCGATGGCGAACTTGTTCTTCTACTTCAGATGCTTCACTTGTTGTTGAAATAACATGTCGATGGCGATGGGCTTGGTGGTCCATGTGAGGTTTCTCTTGTTTAATTACAAGTGCCCTTGGTTGTGGCCGGTCCGCTTCACGTCTTGGAGGTCTTGCAGAGAGGTCACCATCATAGCTTGACGTTGCGGCGTGTCGCGGAGATGGTACCGCTTGAGAAGAGCTCATGGATTGAAGGACGGGTCCATCCCGGTGCCTTGAAGCGTGACGGCGAGGTGCACTTGATTCACTTGAGGAGTGCCGTGATGATCTTGAGTCTCGCAAGCGTGGCCTTGCTAACCCATCAATGAGGCGTTGAAGATTCTCATCCGTTGAGGCGAGGGCGCGACCAAGAGCTTCATTTTGATGACCGCGGTTGTGTTGCATGGCATGCATTTGGGCTCGGACTTCTTCGAAGAAGTTTTCGATGTTCTTGAACTCCACTCGGGCTTCGCTAAATTGTTCATCTTGGTGCCGCTCAAGGGCTTCACGACGGTAGTTGAATTCTCCTCGGATCTTCCAATGGTCCCATCTTGTCATGTATTGTGTGTCGTCCTCCGGAGGTGGTGGTGGTTGGGACGGCTCGCCATTCCTGTCCATGATGTAAATCCGACAAGGGTTGTATATGGAGAATAAGGGTGCATAGAGTTAGCCTTTTACCTCACCTTGGAGATTATATCAAACCAATTGCCACACAAAGGAGCGAACAACGTGCAAAGTGAAATGGCAAAGAAACTCACACACAAATAAGCTACAACTCTCAAAAGCTTTTGGTGGATGGGTAGGATTGTGGGAAAGCCAAAGAACCAACCGAACGCAAAGGATAGTCAAACATGGAGAACATCCAACAAACTCGAGTCAAAAGGAAATGGTCAACTCAAAAGGTGACGAGAACCTACGACTACACACACATGTGGAGAAAAATGGGGTTAGCACGACTATGGAAGTGAGCACGAAATGGCCTAACGAAGAATACGCTCGGTTGTCGTGCCAACTCAAGGAGAGACCACAACTCGTTTGCCAAAAGAGAGTAAGCAACGGATTTGTGCACTTGCCTTGGCGCGCTTCTTCCTCTCTCTTTTGCTTACAAGCTTGTTGCTCTCTTTGTATTGGGAGACTATGTATCTTTCTATTTTTCTTTTTCCTTTTCCTCTATTTTTTGATTATTTTTCTTTCTCTCCCTTTCTATGCTACTATGTTAACTTTTGTATTTGCCCTCACACTCTCACTTTCCAATGGCAAGTGCACAATGCTTAGACAAACACAAAATGAGTTGCTCTCATAGGTTAGGTACACACAAAGGAAGATATGGCTACAAGGGTTGACACAAGTTATACCTTAGTTGTTGATGATGATCCTGTGTCGATGGAGCGGGGAAGAGTTTGGGGTCCGTGGGGTCGAAGAGCGCGGCGATGTTGCGGAAGCTATTTGTTAGTTGGTGACACGCACACGGAACACAAACAACAAGTGGACAGATTAGCCAATGCAGAAAGGAGGAGAAAGAGCAAAATCGACGTCCAGGGCCGGAGACTCCGGTGTAGACCGGAGACTCCGGTGCACAGGGCCGGAGACTCCGGTGTGGAAGATCTGCTCGTGTTCTTGAGCGGAAATTCACGCCTAGAGTCCTCAAATCCGCGAAAATTTGGCCAAAATTGGGCTGGGAAACGCAGGCAAAAGCTGGACCAACACCTTAGACAAGATTTGGTCGGATCAAAACCACAAATAACACTCCAAAACGATAGATCGATCCAAAGGCAAATTGGGGCTGATTTTTGGGAAATTTTCGAATTTATCGTGGATAGAAGAAAAATGTAGATGGTGTGTCCCAACCTTTACACAATATAAGGTGGAGTCCCCTGTGTTTACAATGCTAGTCCCTGGATCAATAGCTAGCATCCACAGTTAAGATGTAATATCAATAAACAAAGGTCATAATATAACTTTAAAACCAGGAATAACATAATTTTATTACATCATACATAGCTCATTTGGCTATTACATTACATTGCAGCGGAATATCTATAAGCATGGGGTCCTTCATCTTCAAAGTGCCACAGGCAGATGTTGGTTGTAGACTTTGTAATCCTAACCAATCAATCTTCACTAAAAATCAATCAAACCTGCAACATTACAAGTTACATCCACAAGGGTCAATACACTTGAATTGTATTGGCAAGTTTCACTACTAAGTTTAATATGAGTGGATCCTATCATTACATGCATTTTTGGCTAAGTAGGGTTTAAGGCTTATTTGTAGAAAGCAATAATTCATCCTATCTTTTCAAAATGGGTTTTGTCCTTTGTCAAATCTCTTTTCCAAAATCCCTTGAACTCCTTGGTAACCCCAAGTGTTCAAGTCCTTGTCAAAAATCTCTTGAGCTCCTTGGTACCCCCAAGTGCATCAAGTTTTATCAAAATCTCTTGAGTCCTTGGTACCCCCAAGTATATCAAGTTTTCATCAAAATCTCTTGAGCTCCTTGGTACCCCAAGGGCATCAAGTCTTTAAAAGTTTTCTTTTAGAAATTAGAATGTCGAGATTTCCCATAGCTTCAAACTTTAGTTGCTCAGTAATGTCCATAACCGGGGACACGACTAAGTACTTAGATTTTATTATCTTCTGCAGAAGTAGTACACTTAACCCACATGTCACAATCCCATCCTTTTGCCACCAGTGGCCACTGGATTAGTGCTCACCAAGATGGAGTACTGGCAGATTGAGAATGTGACGAAGTCTTTCCAGAGGGTCCTCCCATACACCATTGCTAGCTTGTCTTCAAGTACCCATGTAGGATTCCAGGTCCTCATGTACACTAAAAGGAAGACAATGCATGGGTCTTCCCAATGTAGTTGACTAAGCCAGAGCCATAAATAGCATGTGGTTGCACACGAAAGCCACAATTGGAGAAACATGTTCAATCTCTAAGTTTCCTGGGTGGTTCCCTTTGGAGCACAACACAAAGAGATTGCCATAGACATGGTTCCTTTTGTTTCCACCTTCTCCAAAACTCAAAGTATCTTGGCCACCCAGGTGGTTCATTGAGTCCTTGTTTTATTATATAAAATTACAAGTCCTTTTCTCAATCTTCATAAAATCTCAACATGTATCTCTTTTCAAAATAAAGCATGGCTAAGCATGTATCAACTACATTGTTTTCACTAAGGAATGTATAAGGAATCCTATTAGGATTTAGCATAGCATAAGTATAGAAATTCTTTTCATGCATGTTTTCAAAATCCACTAAGTATAATGAAAGTAGTAGGACTTTAGATGATAGTGTAACTTGCCTTTTGGTAGGGAATGTTGGTTCACTCCTTGATCTTGCTAGTCTCACACTTTTATAACTTCACTAAAATCAATCAAGCAAACACAATATCAACCAGCATTCAAAACCAATAATCAAACAAACAATTCACACACATAAAACAATGGGGTCTAAGTCATGCATGTAAGCATGCAAGAGATAGGTTTATTTGCAAAGATGGTCCCCACTAGGCTTCTAAACTTTGTAGGGTTCAAGGTGGTCATTTTCCAAGGTGGCAAAGTCATTTGCAAAAGGGTTTCATCCATAAACCATTTTTAAATCCATTCATTATTTTATGTGGTGGAAAATATTTTATCCAAGCAACAACTTTAATTTTTTCACCAAATAAGTTGTTGTTTCTCAAAACTTGGTGTTTTAGGGTCAGTAGGTTTGGTCCAAATCATTTTCCCAAAGTTTTACTCCAAAAACATTTTCATAACAAAACCTTTTATTTTTATTTGGCTAGAAATGGGCTAAACCAATTAATCCATCCTAAACTTTACCAAATTCATTTTCAAAACCATGGGTTGGTTCCTAGGGTCAGTAGGTTCACAACAAACCAATTTGCCAAGGTTTCAACCTCAAAAACATTTTTGAACCATTTTTTCTAAAATAAACAAGCATACAATTGTTTCTGCAAAAACAAGCAATCTAACAGATACTATTTGCTAAACAAATTCCATGGTTGTCTAGGGATTGTTCCACTGATTCCAATGATATAAAGTTTGCAATTTTTGGACGTGTGGATCAAAAGTTATAGGGTTTTCAAATCTGCATCTAAATCAGATTCAAATTTTTGTTTTAAACAGAAACTGGCCACGCGTCGCTTTCCTATTCGCTGGTACCGGTTCGGCCGGATCGGGCTCTGCGGTGCGTTGGATCTAGGTAGATCGCACGGCGCAGGACGCGTACCCTTTCGCTGTTAAGTGATTCTATCGCGTCTCTTCGATCTAAATCGAACGGCTCCTATCCACTAGCCGTGAACCTCGGCAATTGCGCCACGGCGGTCGAGATGGTGGCGGCGGCGATGGTATACAGGAAGCTAGAAGGGAAGGGAAAGTGCTCACCGTGATCGCAAGGACGTGGTGATGCTCAACGTGCGGTTGGCTTGACAAGGGGCGCTTAGGGACAATAGCGATTGCTCGCCGGAGTGGAGCTGCGCCTCGGCCACGTTCAGTCGTCGTCGAGGACGGTGTTAGGGATCACTAGGAGGCAAACGAAACGCATGGTCAGACGCACAAGGACACGGTGTAGGTGTGTGCGTGAACGAGAGGGGAAAGGGTGGTCGGAAACTACCTGTAGGGCTCGTCGGAGTTGGAGCGGACGGCGGCGTAGTTTAGTCGAAGATGAAGTCGTCGCTGCAGAGCACTCGCGAGCGAGGGAAAGGTACTGGCAGATGCAGGAGATGATGGTGAGCAAGATTGTGTGCTCTGGTAGCAGTGGGGCTAGCGGTGGTGGCCAGAATTATCGCCGGAGGGCGTCGGAGACAGTGGCGGTTTGGGGACGATTCCGAGCAGCCTGGTGGCGATGAGGAGTTGGCGTTTGAGGGGAATGACAGAGGGAGGAGAGGCGCTTAAGTGCACGCAGTCACGGGCTGAATCAATGCGTGGTTAAGGAGGAATCAAGCGCGCATTCAAACGGCAGAAACGACGACGAGGTTTGGGGAGAAGAAGTCGTGCGGGTGGAAACGATGACAGTGTTGTGGGGCCTTCCTAGCAGTGAGGGGGAGAGAGAGGGGTTTGGGGCCACCAGTCAGTGTCTCCGCGGGTCGTTTCGAGTGTGAGAGAAAACTCTTCGGGGAGGGAAGAGGAGCTGGGCTGGCACTGGGCCTTGTTGGGCTGCTGGGTTGGGTCGTCCAAATTCTATTTTTTTCCTTCCTGAAAGCTTTTTCTTTTCCTATTTCTGATTTCTGTTTTTGAAATTCAAACAAACAAACAACATCCAAATCCATTCAAACTTTCACCACACTTTGTAACTTTGAATTTGGTTCTGTTCAGTAACATAAACCAAAATTCAAAGACCAAAATAATAATTTTATTTTTTTAGGGTCCATTATTAATTAAATAAATAGACCATTGTTATTAAATTAAATAGGATTTGTTTTATTTAAATACTCCTTTTGAAATCTAATTATTTTCAAAACCAAATCAGTAGGTTTTATTTAGGAGTATAAAATACTTGGAAAACTTATTTTAAATAAATAAATAAGTTTTGATGTTTTGGAAATAGTAAAACCTTTATTAATAAAACTTGGATATTAAATCCTTATTACTTTATTTAAATAAACCTTTACTATTTTTATCAAATAGAAATATTTTAATTCAAAGGTTTGGCCAAGTTTTAATTTGGCTTATAAAATAATCCTTATTTATAAATCTACCTTTTCTTTTGGAAACCAAATCCTTTTATTAAAAGATCCAAAATAGTAATTTTAAATATTTTGAAGTTTTTGTTTATTTAACTTTTTAAATCCCTTTAGGATTTTATTTGATCCAAATTGGTTTGAAAGTTTCCAATTGGATTCAAAAAGTTTCTTCTCACTCTGAAAATCAAACAAAGTTTTATTTTATTCATTTATTTTTCACATTACAAGATTTGGAAAATCTTGGGATGTGACAGGCTACCACCCTTAAAATAAATATCGTCCCGAGATTTGGGAAGGCTAAGGTTACAAGTAGACTCAAAACAACTAGGGTACTACCACCCTTAAAATAAATTTCAAACAAAATTACATGTTGGCCTTCTTGGGATCCTGGGAAAACTTCTCTGGGCAAACATTTGCATTGTGTCCTTTGTTTCCATACTTGACTCATGGGCCAAGGTTGAGTTTCTCCATAGGCTTGTTCAACTTGTTCTTCATCTTTTCTGGACAGTTGCTGGCATAGTGTCCTGGGTTCTTGCAATTGAAACAGTTGATATCTTTGAGTTCTTTACGTAGCTCTTGTGGACAAGTTGCTACATAATGGCCTAGCTCTTTGCAGTTGTTGCACACCACTTGGCCAATTTCCTTATTCTTCTCGTTCTCTGGGCATTCACTGGAATAGTGTCCCATTTCCTTACACTTATGACATTGCACATGGCTTTTGTCTTTCTTTTGCTTCTTGGGTTTCTTTGGTCCTTTGAATTGGGTTGTTTTGTTTGGAGGTATAAGTGGACCTTTTCTTTGTCATCAACCTTCTTGGTAGACTTGGTTCCTTCTTGATGGTTTGCAATCATCTGTTGCACTCCACCTTGTTTCCTTTGTTCCACAATGGAATAGATGGGGCATTAGATAGGGACATGGTTGTTTCCTTCACATAGGTAGCAAGTAGCTTGAGAGGTGGGACATTGTCCAACAGGATGTTTCTCTTCACAGTTGGGGCATTGATCTCTATGCTCCTTGGAAGTATGATCCTTGTCTCCACAAATAATGCAAGCTAGGGCTCCATCTAGTATAACATTTCTGTCATCCTTTTTGTCACAAACTCTTTTGGAATAGCTTTCTTCCATTTTGATCATTTGATCAGTCACCTTAAGCATTAGTTGGCCTTGAGTTTCCAAAAATCCTTGTAGGGTTGGATCTTCTCCACTAGTGTTGGCTATGAATTGAGATGTCACTTGGTTCAATTGGTTCTGGGTTGCTATGAGCTCTTTCATGTTGTCCTCTTGGTTGGTGTTGGTGTCATCAACCTTGAGGTTGGAGTATCTTGGAGTAGTCATCTGTTTGGGTTGAATGAAGATTAGAATAGGCAAGATATTTTCTAAGGAAATAATTCTAATCACGCACATCACAATTCACTCAAGCAATGTGCAAACATTTACAAACAACTTTTCACTCAAACAACAAGGTTCAAGCACATGCTTAGGCAAAAAATATTTTTCTTACACTCCATAAGTTGGTGTGTTTGACTTAACTAAAATATGGTGGTCCATCTATATGGTTCACTTGTGATCTTTCCTTCCTTCATGATTCTTCTTGTATGAGATCATGGTTTCCTTGAGAAAACTCTTGGTTCCAATACTTCAAGTGGTGTGAACTCCTAACTTTTGCATTCCCTCAGTCTCTAAATCTTGAGCAAGATTTCCTTGTCTCACTTGTAATTCTTAGTGATATCCTAGTTGGATGTCCTTGGTGAATATGCTGAAGATGTTGAAGTCATTAGAGTTGAAGAAGTTGAAGTCATTAGAGTTGATGAAGTCCTTTTTACATGGTGTAGTCTTTGGCCATGGGGTAGGTTTTTCCATCAAGTTGAAGTAGAAGAGATGTAGAGTTGAAACCAAAGTGGTTGAGGAAAGAGTTTACAAGATTGTTTTGTAAATAAGTTTTTGGAACAAATACAACTCCTATTTTTCTAAGGGGTTTTTGTCCAATCCTAGGTTTACAAATCCTACAGGCAACACAATGCTCTGATACCATCTGTAGAGGGAGTGTCCCAACCTTTACACAATATAAGGTGGAGTCCCCTGTGTTTACAATGCTAGTCCCTGGATCAATAGCTAGCATCCACAATTAAGATGTAATATCAAGAAACAAAGGTCATAATATAACTTTAAAACCAGGAATAACATAATTTTATTACATCATACATAGCTCATTTGGCTATTACATTACATTGCAGCGGAATATCTATAAGCATGGGGTCCTTCATCTTCAAAGTGCCAGAGGCTGATGTTGGTTGTAGACTTTGTAATCCTAACCAATCAATCTTCACTAAAAATCAATCAAACCTGCAACATTACAAGTTACATCCACAAGGGTCAATACATTTGAATTGTATTGGCAAGTTTCACTACTAAGTTTAATATGAGTGGATCCTATCATTACATGCATTTTTGGCTAAGTAGGGTTTAAGGCTTATTTGTAGAAAGCAATAATTCATCCTATCTTTTCAAAATGGGTTTGGTCCTTTGTCAAATCTCTTTTCCAAAATCCCTTGAACTCCTTGGTAACCCCAAGTGTTCAAGTCCTTGTCAAAAATCTCTTGAGCTCCTTGGTACCCCCAAGTGCATCAAGTTTTATCAAAATCTCTTGAGTCCTTGGTACCCCCAAGTATATCAAGTTTTCATCAAAATCTCTTGAGCTCCTTGGTACCCCAAAGGCATCAAGTCATTAAAAGTTTTCTTTTAGAAATTAGAATGTCGAGATTTCCCATAGCTTCAAACTTTAGTTGCTCAGTATTGTCCATAACCGGGGACACGGCTAAGTACTTAGATTTTATTATCTTCTGCAGAAGTAGTACACTTTACCCACATGTCACAATCCCATCCTTTTGCCACCAGTGGCCACTGGATTAGTGCTCACCAAGATGGAGTAATGGCAGATTGAGAATGTGACGAAGTCTTTCCAGAGGGTCCTCCCATACACCATTGCTAGCTTGTCTTCAAGTACCCATGTAGGATTCCAGGTCCTCATGTCCTGATAGGGCAAAGGTGTCCGATCTTTCGATGAGATGGCGATGTTCGATTTGGTGGAGTTCGGGCTTGACGATACGACTACACGTGCGAGCACGAGCGCCAATGCAATCGCTAGGCCAATCTCCTGGAGGTTACCGATCCTGCGTGAACACGATCAGCCTGACCAACGAGGGTCTTAATTCCTACCTGAAATCGAGAACAAGTAAGAACCAATATTGCAATCAAGATATTGCGGATTAAGAGGAAAGCTTTATTGAAGAGGTGGGATCCTGAATAGGTGCGAAGTACAAGAGGCCTTTGCGACGCTCGAGCCTTGGCGAAGTTGCGACTATGGCTAACTTAATGTCTAAACAAAATCCGAGTCTAGAGGTTCGGCTATGGGGCGTATTTAAGGGCGAAAAGGTGGGGTTTCGGCCAGCCATGGAAGTGGTGGCCGAATCCAACCCTAAAAGTTCTTTTCCCCTCAAATACGGACTCTAAAAAGTGGCTAATTAAAATCCTGCGAAAATTACATGGGCCTGGCCCAAAATAAAGGTGTCGCAGCACCATATTAAACTATGGACGAATTCGTAATGTATTGATCTTGAATATTTCGCCCAAGCCTTCTTCCTTCATTATGGTGGCCTCAAAGTTCTGAAATCTTCATCTGTGGCCTTCTCTTGGATCATCACATGCTTGCTGCCATCTCCATGCATGACCATGCTCCAATGCTTGTCCCTCTCATCCATGCTTGGTCCATCATTCCTAAGAGTAAGAAATATATCTGATTTAGGCAGCATCATATTCTCATGTATGTGAGGAATAGTTCCAAGAAACGAAAGTACTTGATAGTTAAGTTGTTTGGCACGAGATCTTGTGATGGGTCCTTGTATGTGTGTTGTTGTAGGTACAATGGTTGTATCAATAGTAGGGATGTCCACACTGGCCAGATTATTACAACTCCCTCCATCGATGATGATCCGTGTAGCTCTTTCCTTGACAACACCACGTGTTTGGAACAGGTTGTGGCGTTGATCTTGCTCAGATTTGCTCAATTGCACACTCAACACACGTTGTGTAATTAAACTCTTGTATTGATCAGCAGCTTCAGCTCCCATTACCTCTGGCTCGTCATCATCATCAGAATTGTCTCCATCTCGAGCAGAAATAAGGGCTGGTGTATCTTCATCGAAGTCACTCGCGGAATCGTATTCACCATCTTCTCTCACCATCATCACACGTTGTGTTGTGCACTGTCTCTCAATATGACCAAAACCCCAGCACTTGCGGCATTGTATATCCTTAGTCTTACCCGTGGAAGCCATAGAAGATGCACTACGAGCAGGAGCATTGGATGATGGTGGAGGAGCATTGGAAATCTTGTGGTGGCCTTGGATGTGGTAGTAGGCGAATCACGAGGAGGCGCGATTGTCGGATGTCCAAGTGGATGTGCGACTAGAATTATTAGTCCTCCTCCATGGTGTTTGGCGATCCGCACTTCACGTTCAGCTTTGCAAGCAAGATGAAACAAACGAGTGATAGAATTATATTCCTTATAATCTAATATGCCGAATGTCCTTGTTTAATCCACCAAAGAAACGTGCAAGCATTTGTTCATTAGATTCAACAAGACCACACCTAACCATCCCCGCTTGCAATTCCTGATATCTTTCTACTGAATTTTTCCCTTGCTCTAAGCGTGTCGATTCTTTAGTAAATCACGTTGATAAGTGGGAGGTACAAAACGAACACGCATAGCAGTTTTAAAGCAGTCCAAGTACTAGGAATAGTAGTAGGATTTAAACGACAATACTCGGACCACCAAAGGGAAGCAAATTTAGTAAATTCACATGTAGCAAGACTAACACGCATATTCTCGTGATATTTTAAGCATGCAAAACGTTGTTCTACTTCCATCTCCCATGTAAGATATGCATCAGATTATATTTACCCTCAAAAGATGGAATATTTAATTTAAGCTTTGCAACATGATCATCATCATTACGCATCGTGGGCGTTGCGGTAGTAATGTCGGGGCGACCAGGTACCGTGGAGGTTGTTCAACCTCCTCGTCAAATGATCGTCGCCGGGGTCGTAGTAGTACCGTCGTCATCCCCAATCGCAAAGAAGCATGGCGGAAGTCTCGAGGAACGCTGGTCAGCAGAGTCGCCGGGTGCGGCGGCAACAAAACCAATTCGCCTGCGTGATCGAATGCGCCGTGCGCCATGTGGGTGCCGTGCGGAAAGGGCAATCGGTTGAAGCTCCTTGAACCGAACGTCAAGCTTGGCGTTGAAGGATTT
This sequence comes from Avena longiglumis, assembly GCA_030063025.1. NCBI lineage: Eukaryota > Viridiplantae > Streptophyta > Magnoliopsida > Poales > Poaceae > Avena > Avena longiglumis. The sequence continues at coordinate 287,092,092 of CP125975.1, forward strand.
CTCGAGTCCATCGATCTTGTCCACGGCGTTGGTGAGCTTGGTGTCAAACTCCCCGAGGCGCGTATCACGTCTTCGTAGCGGTGACCAAGAGCGCGAGAAGTGGGCATGTAGTTCTTCGTCATTGTGGCGGTGGGCGAAGTATACTCATGGTTAGTCCTTAAAAAGCACAGGTATATAGTACGGAAATATGGTGGAAATCACGCGTAATCCGTCAAGCAATATACAAAGCTCTTACAAGTTCTTACCAAACAGTAGGAAAAGGCGATGTGCAACCACGAGGATCAGTGGGTCCAGAGATTGAACCAAGCGATAACCAGGAGTCGAAACACCGCACGTGGAGAGTATCTGTGGAGCTCTGGGAAGGCTTAGCAAAGGGGGTTAGCAATTATCAAAACAACAATGCAAAAGTTGAAAGAATGTTCAACGACGGTACTGTGCTGGTCCTAGGCTAGACCGTACTAGAGACGCGAGCCTAGATCACCAACGATGTCACGACGCGACACAACAAGCACTGTATGATGATATGGCACCCTGAAAAGCGAACCGAGAGGTGAAAAATCACTATGATGGCGAGTGTCTAGAATTGATCTACGGGGTCTAAAAATAGGTTAGCCCCAAAAAATTTTTTCGAAATTTTTTATTTTGCTCCGGAAAGCGCGCAGACGCCAAAAAAAATATCGCTATAACGGCCGATGGAGAAAAGTGATCCCCAAAGCCGAAAACTAGTATAGCCAGAAATTTTTTTTTTGTTCTCCTTCTGGACTTATGACCGGACTCTTAGCACGACACGGACTTTAGCTGAACACGGAAACAACAAAGAAGGAAAGTCAAAAGAAATAACTAGGAAACAGTAACTCTACTCGGATCGTCTGCAGAAAACCGATCGGATCTGGTCGCCAGAGGAAGGCGTGATGAGTATTAGGGTTTATGGTAGCAGGTATATGGCGGAATATGGTGGCGGTGTTCTATGAGTGTGGCGGTGACTATTATGATCGAACTCGAAACTCTAAGGGACGAGACACTAAGACCAAAGAACTCGACGCCGATGTAGACACAAATTCAACAATGCAAAACTGAAACGATAATGCGAGGCGATTGGTTATGGGATGGATCTAAACTATAACGTGTTTTTGGCTTTTTCGTGGGTTATAGGTAAAACAGATCTAATCTACGAAAAGAAAATCTCACCGAGCAACCCAAATCGATACCACTTGATAGGGCAAAGGTGTCCGATCTTTCGATGAGATGGCGATGTTCGATTTGGTGGAGTTCGGCTTGACGATCCGACTACACGTGCGAGCACGAGCGCCAATGCAATCGCTAGGCCAATCTCCTGGAGGTTACCGATCCTGCGTGAACACGATCAGCCTGACCAACGAGGGTCTTAATTCCTACCTGAAATCGAGAACAAGTAAGAACCAATATTGCAATCAAGATATTGCGGATTAAGAGGAAAGCTTTATTGAAGAGGTGGGATCCTGAATAGGTGCGAAGTACAAGAGGCCTCTGCGACGCTCGAGCCTTGGCGAAGTTGCGACTATGGCTAACTTAATGTCTAAACAAAATCCGAGTCTAGAGGTTCGGCTATGGGGAGTATTTAAGGAGGAAAAGGTGGGGTTTCGGCCAGCCTTGGAAGTGGTGGCCGAATCCAACCCTAGAAGTCCTTTTCCCCTCAAATACAGACTCTAAAAAGTGGCTATTTAAAATCCTGCGAAAATTACATGGGTCTGGCCCAAAATAAATGTGTCGCAACACCATATTAAGCTATGGACTAATTCATGAAGTATTAATCTTGAATATTTCGTCCAAGCCTTCTTTCTTCATTATGGTGGCCTCAAAGTTCTGAAATCTCCATCCTTGGCCTTCTCTTGGATCATCACATGCTTGCTGCCATCTCCATGCATGGCCATGCTCCAATGCTTGTCCCTCTCATCCATGCTTGGTCCATCATTCCTAAGAGTAAGAAATACATCTGATTTAGGCAGCATCATATTCTCATGTATGTAAGGAATAGTTCCAAGAAACGGAAGTACCTGATAGTTAAGTTGTTTGGCACGAGATCTTGTGATGGGTCCTTGTATGTGTGTAGCTATAGGTACAACGGTTGTATCAATAGAAGGGATGTCCACATCACATGTTCATCACGAAGTAGAAGAGGTCGAAGGACATCCTTGATCCTGGGGTTCACCATATAGTCGTCCTCGGGAAGATTGACTTGACAATACTTCAATGTTCCTTCATCTTCCTTGAAGCCTACAAAGCTCACAAAAAAAGCGAAGCGACACTCAAAGCGTAGCCAATTCATGAAGATTATTGCAGGAGTCCTCAAGTAGAAGGAAGTCACCTTCTTGTAGCGATAGCTCGATGAAGGGTACACATAGGTAACTCTCTTCGGTTCTTCTTGTCCACACGTGGTTGGTAGAGGTTGACGTGTATGCATTTGTACCTACACACAACAAAGACCAAGCAAAATGATGTGGACATCCCTTCTATTGATACAACCGTTGTACCTACAGCTACATACATACAAGGACCCATCATAAGATCTCATGCCAAACAACTTAACTATCAGGTACTTTCGTTTCTTGGAACTATTCCTAACATACATGAGAATATGATGCTGCCTAAATCAGATGTATTTCTTACTCTTAGGAATGATGGACCAAGCATGGATGAGAGGGACAAGCATTGGAGCATGTCCATGCATGGAGATGGCAGCGAGCGAAAGATGATCCAAGAGAAGACCACGGATGAAGATTTCAGAACTTTGAGGCCACCATAACTTAACATTGATTGAAAAGACTCGGCAAAACGCTATTTACTAAACCATATTTTATTTCACTACAATGCTCCTGCGGGAGGTATTACTAGGACTTGTGTTTTCCACCCTTGTAGACAAGTGGATTCACTCACCCCTTGACCCTAGGTTGATCCCCTTGATTTTACAAAAAATTAGGAACAAGAATCGCCCAATTCGGAGTTCGTATGAAGAAGTTACGGAGGGTTTACTAAATTGGAAAAAGGGAAAAAGAAAAGATAAAAAAATAAGAGCGCCGCCGCCACTTTGGCAGCTGCCGCCGATCGATGCCAGCTGCCAAGCCATGCCAGCGGATAGAATCACGCCGCCCGAGCCACCGACAGGTGGGTTCCACCGGCGCCCACATCGCCGACCGCCCGCCCAACGCCGTGTCCGCTTAGAACATCGCGTGGGGCCCACTTTAACGCCACCAGCTGCGACCTGCCCCTCACTCCCACAGTCGCCGCCGCCTCGCCATGAAATCGCCTCTCCTCTCGCCTTCGACCAGAGCGCCGCCGACCGCCCTTCTCTCACAGAACCACCGCCTCCGGCGACGCCGACGCCGACGCTGAAGGCATTCTCCTCCGCGGACCCACCGACCACCATCATACGACACACAAGACTGCAGCTACCGAAGTCGCCATCGCCTGTCGCAGACGATCTCATGCTAACGGCCAGATCGTTGATCGGTCAACCCTAGGCGCTGACTAGTCAAACACCTAGTCAACAAGCCCACGATACCAGTCATCAAGGTTGACTGGGTATTTTCTTTAATCGATTTAATTGGCAGATTTTCGTAGAAACTTGTAAATTGCGTAGAAATTAATCTACTGGGCCAAAAATTGCAAATAAAATATGTGTAGATTCAGTAAGTCGTGTAGAATCTTGATGTACCTTTGTTTCGCACTTTTGCAGCAAGGTTTGGTCCAGATTAATTAAATGAGTTAATGGAAATTAATTCGTAGAAAAAGATCTGTAACTCCAAAAATTGCATATAATATGTCCCTGGATTCAGTAGAACAAGGGTAATCTCAAAGTGAATTAAAAGAATAGGCTTACAGTAAAAACTTTTGAAGAAACTATTTAGTGGCCTTCTGTAGTATTTTAATTACTCAGGGAGTTTTATAATTCCTTTTTGAGTAATTCCAATTGGTACTGTTCCTAAATAGCAATGCCCATACAGTAGAATTTTCCCAAGATTTTACAAACAGTATACTATCGGTAGTGAATTATTTGGGTTCTAGCTCTAGTTTTGAGCATTATATTTTGCATAATAGTTTTCCTTGCGCTAAAACTATTTTCCATGCATGCATTCAGTAGCTTTATTGAATAGGATTATGTGGTGCAGCTGTAGCACCAATTCACTTGTCATGCATACATTCATGCATCATCTTTGTTGCATATGCTTGTGGATTGTTTGTTTATGATTGCAATTGTATCGTGTAGATTGTGACGAGTGCAATGCTTGCTCGTGTGTGGATTGTTCTTCCAACCGCTACAACCAAGGCAAGTAGATGCTACTTTGTTCATGATATTGTCCTACTATTTTCAATGCATTGTCGTGTATTTTGTAGATGCATGTGTAGGATGATACTATCGCTATGCTATGTCCTATTATGTGGTAGGGCTTTCCTTGTAGATGAACCACCGTTGGTAGATGTGCTTAGCCATGCTATGATGAACTGATGGAGGGGTTAACCTCTTGGGTGCCCGATCTTCACGGATCTCGTGGTCAAATCGATGGGAAAGCGAGTGGAAAGGGAGAAGTTAGCGGAAGCGAACACACACCTCGCGAAGAACACGATGAACACACGCAAAACTCACACGATACAAGGCTGATTGCTCCCGAACGGCGGCCACCGGTCCGATAGAATCCTCGCAAGGAAAGATCGGTCAACGTGCTCCCTCAAATCCACATCGGAGAGGGAAGAACACCTTGAGGAGGGTCTTGACGACTTGGGGGCGAGAAACCGAGAACCCAAGGCCTTGTTCAACGATGGATGCGTGATGCAAAGTCCAATCGAGGTTGGTGACGATAGTCGGTCCCCTTGGTAAAGGGATGAGGCAAAACTAGAGATTCCACAATGGGGTTGTCTTTAGTCTATCATCTATGCCTAAGGGATACATGAGGGTGGGGCTCTATTTATAGGCCAGCCACTAAACAAGGGTAGTTTGGGGATAAACTAGGCGAATAGGTAAGTAAAGGGAATACATGGGGTGGGCCCAACTGTGTGCGCAGACATGACCGGTAGTACCGGACTTAGGACCGGTAGTACCGGTCATCACCGGTAGTACCGCTCTGGGACCGGTAGTACCGCTTGCGGTCTTGGAGCATCCGTTGGAGCCGTCAGTAGCGAGCGGTAGTACCGCTGACCGGTAGTACCGGTTCCGACAACCGGTAGTACCGCTTGGACCTGGTAGCTATCGACCTGTCTTCTTCCGTCTCCTCTTCCAAGCCTCCGTCTTGTCGGGGTTGATGTTCCGGGCTTCCTTCCTTGCCTCCGTACTGGTCGGTGTGAACCTATCATGCATATGTGACGGAGTATGAAGTAGCATACCATTCAATAGGGCAGGAAGGGGGCTCGGATAGAGGAACGGATTCACCTTTGGAGTCCATGACGACTTGGCGTAAGTTGGAGACCTTGATGTAGTAATGACCGTAGGTCGGGCTGCATCATCTCCCCCTCCTTCAAAAAGAGTCGTCCTCGACTCTACATCCTCATCACAAAGTAGAAGCGGTCGAGAGACCTTCTTGATCCTGGGGTTCACCATATAGTCGTCCTCGGGAAGATTGACTTGACAACACTTCAATGTTCCTTCACCTTCCATGAAGCCTACAAAGCTCACAACAAAAGCAAAGCAACACTCAAAGCGTAGCCAATTCATGAAGATTATTGCATGAGTCCTCAAGTAGAAGGAAGTCAACTTATCTTGTAGAAATAGCTCGATGAAGGGTAGCGATAGGTAACTCTCTTTGGTTCTTCTTGTCAACATGTGGTTGGTATAGGTTGACATGTATGCACTTGTACTTGTGGGATGCTCTCTAGAGCTCTTTTTGTCAACTCGTGCTCAACCGAGGTTGACATTCTCGTGCGGGTACCTACACACATCATATGTAAAAGGAAGAACGTGTGTGCATGGTAGAGATACACATCATCCATCATGACGTATCTCTTCTTGTGCACATCACCATTAATGTCAATCAAGTATGAACTAGATGCATGGTGAGTATGCAAGTGGGGAACATGCTTATCATGGCCATCATCAAAATCTCCAAAAATTGAGAAAGCTATGGGGGCCATCTCATTAGAACGCATATGATCAATATTGTTGCAAGCAAAACAAGTGAAATAGCAAGCATTCATCTTATCACAAGCAACGGGAGAAATTGAATGACTAGCATGACAAGGCAAGTCCAAAGCAATTGGAGGATACACACAAGATGCATAGCATGGCATGTTTATGGCAATGATATCGCAATCAAACAATTCCACATGATCAATATTATGCAAAGGCAAAGCATCACATGTGAATATGGATGAAGCATAAGTAATGTCACAAGTATCATCCATAACATGCATATCCTCACAATTCATCATGTCCACTAGTGGGATCATGGCATCATCAACACCCTTATTGTTACATTGGTCATACCTCTCATATGAAGTGGGTGTTGTGGAAGTAGTGGCCTCCTTGTGGACGACTTCTTCTTCTTGATGTGCCCATGGCGTAGCATCCTCTTCGTGCACCATGTACATCTTCTCCAATTGAGGCATCATTGCTTCATGTCTTGGCGCTTCTTCATCCATGGAACCTAGCACAACACAAGAGAACACACTAGAGGTAGAGGGTAAGTTGTTAGAATTCGAAATGGTCTCACTTGACCTATCAACTACCACTCTCAACTCACTAGGAGTATCACTCATGCCCTCCAAGTGGAAGCACTCAATCTCACATAAGGTGGAGTCACTCATGTCACTCTTATTCTCACTCAAGTGGGCTAAGTGGCTCTCATACTCACATGGGATTGGTAACACATCATCACTCAAGCATATGGGGGTAGGCTCGGTTTCCTCAACTCCATGCGCCTCCTTTGGTGAAGGGAAAATCCCATGCTCACCATTCTTGACCTTGTCGCCTTCAAGGTTGGATGCCATAAGATGGGCATCATTGCTCGCCTCCATGGTCGAAGGGAAAATCCCATGCTCGACCGTCTTGTGGCCATCTTGTAGTAGTGGTGGAGGTAGGCTCATGCTATCCAACTTGGCGAAGTAGAGGTCTTCATTTTCCTCGGTCATGAGGTCTTCAAATGCAAGCGTAGTCGTTGAAACTTGATGGCGTGGACGAAGGCTTGCTCTTGGTGCCATTTTGGTGGCGGCACAAGAAGTTGAAGGTGCCTTGTGATGGTGTCGACGGAGGTAGTACCGCTTGGACCTGGCAGCTATCGACCTGTCTTCTTCCGTCTCCTCTTCCAAGCCTCCGCCTTGTCGGGCTTGATGTTCCGGGCTTCCTTCCTTGCCTCCGTACTGGTCGGTGTGAACCTATCATGCATATGTGACGGAGTATGAAGTAGCATACCATTCAATAGGGCAGGAAGGGGGCTCGGATAGAGGAACGGATTCACCTTTGGAGTCCATGACGACTTGGCGTAAGTTGGAGACCTTGATGTAGTAACGACCGTAGGTCGGGCTGCATCATGAACGAGGGCTGGGTTACATCACTGAAAGTTGTTTCTAAATGTGTTGGTTTGTGAAAACTAAAACAACTTTGAAAGTATAAAGGAAGTCGCCTAGAGGGGGGTGAATAGGCTTTTAAAAATATTACGGTTTAGGCTCAAGTAAATGCGGAATAAAACTAACGTTTAATTTATTGAGCACAAAACCTAGCCACTAAGTTCACCTAGGTGCACCAACAACCTATGCTAAGCAATACAAGCAACAAGGTGATAGCAAGGTATAAATACTTCAAGCACGATGGCTATCACAATGTAAAGTGCATAAGTAAAGGGTTCGGTTGAGAGAAAACCGATGGACGCGGAGACGAAGATTTGTTTCCCGAAGTTCACTTCCAAAGAAGCTACGTCTCCGTTGGAGAGGTGCGATGGCGCAATGCTCTCCGAACGCCACAAATGGCTCACCTCGAGGTGTGGTGGCTCGATGCTCACCCAACGCCACACAAGGACTCACCCCGGATGCGGAAGCACGCAACTCACCGACGCCACAAAAGGCTCACCCTATTCTCCCAAGTGCGCACCACAAAAGGCGGGCACTTGCTCCACTATGGGACGCTTAAGGGCGGTCAACGAACCCGTACAAGATTGGGGCTAACTCCACAACTCAATTGGAGGCTCCCAACAACAAAGCCACAAAAGGCCAACAATGCCACAAAAGGCCAACAACGCCACAAAAGGCTAACAACGCCACAAAAGGCTACAAGACCACAAAAGGTCAACAAGACCACAAAAGGTCAACAATCCAACCACACAGCCGTCTAGGGTTCCAAGGAACCCAAGAGAAACAATCTCACAAGCTTGAACTCGTCGAATCTCCGAGGAGAACTCAAACCTATGCACCAAATGCAAGGGCAAGTCCTTCTCTCCCAAATTCCAACAAAGCTACAAAAGCTATTGGGGGAATAAGGGAGGAAGAACACAAGACTCTCCAAGATCTAGATCCCAATGATTCCTTCACAAAGAAGGGATTTGACTTGGGGGGATTGTAGATATAGATCTCCTCTCTCAAATCCCTCAAAAAGATGCAAGAATCATAGGAGGGGAAAGGGAGAGGGAAAGCTTCTTCAAGGTTGACAATGGAGGAGAGAGAGAAAGCCAAGAACCAAGAAGAAAAGCTAGTACCCACGAAGGGGAAGAGGAGCCCCTTTTAAAGGGCTCCCAGATCTGCCCGTTATGGGCATTCGCGACACCAGGCCGGAACTTCCGGTGGGAGGCCGGAAGTTCCGGTGGCACCCAGCCAATAGACGAAAACTGCGGAGTGAGAAACTGAAAAAACGAATCATGGCCGGAACTTCCGGCTCTAGGGCAGAAGTTCCGCCCAGCGTGGCTCCAACGGTCATCAGACCGTTGACGCCCGCTCTAGAAGCGCAACCGGAAGTTCTGGTCAAAACAGACGGGAAGTTCCGGTGAACTTCCGAGCAAGTTCCGACAAAGATCCGGCAAATAGAACGCTTCAAAACAGAAGGTTACTGAGCGTGAGCGGAAGAAGGCTCAGAACTTCCACCAGAACTTTCGGCGGCAAAGATGCCCTAGCGGAACTTCCGGTCAGGGAAATTCCAGAACCCGGAAAACCAGAAACGCAATAACTTTTGCATCCGAACTCCAAACGGGATGAAACCAATTTTGTTGGAAAGATAACGACGAATAGAATCCAACAAAAATTCGAAATATTGGGTATCACCTTGGGAGAAAATATCATAAATATATATGTGAAGTATCCCCCAAGGTGTGGAGCCGGAAACTCGCAAGATCAAAAACCGCAATAAGATATGCAAGTGAAATCCTTAGATGATGAACTAGAGCTTGTTATGATGATGACCACAAGCTCTAGATCCTCTCATGGACAAGAACCAAATAACAACCAAGAAAGATGATGCTATGAATGCAAAGGTTTGAGCTCTCTCCGAACGATGCAAACGAGACACCCGCTTGAGAGCCCCTCTTGATAGTACGGCTATCTATCCTAAACCCGGTCTCCCAACTAACAACACGAGACCGGCAAAAGAGAAGCCCTATCAACATACCTTTGCCTTGAGCGTCCCACTTGAACTTGATGTAGACCGTCTTGTTCTTCTATAGTGGGAACACCTTTCTTGTTTGATCTTGCTCGCTCTTGCTTGATGAAGACTTGCAAAATGCTCCCCCATACTCCATGGGGAAACCTCTTCTTTGAACTTGTCTTCATCGTTCCATGAGAACGAGGATGGCAAGCTTCAAGCATGAGATCTTCTAGAGATGGCGCATCTTGAGCTCGTCCTTCTTCATCCTTACTTGAGGTTGATCCATCTTGATGCAACTCTTTGCACATTCCTTGATCGACCTTCAAGCTCCTTCTTTCTTCATGATTCCAATGGGCACAAAGCCCTTGGACATTTCTTCATCTTACAACCTTGAGACCAACACATGGCCCAAGCGATGCCAATGGACAAACCTACAAGTGAAACTCAATTTACACATTAGTCCATAGAGATTGTCATTAATTACCAAAACCACACATGGGGGCATACATGCCCTTTCAAACTTAATCAATGAATCTCCTGGGTGTGATGGGATTGATATTTTTTGGTGGTTTCATTGCGGAAAGGCACCCAGGTATCAAGAGAAAATGATTGGCTTCTTTATTCTGTAGCTTACGTGTACAACCATGTGCCAATAATGAAATGGGCGGTTGGTTGGACTTAGTAGGTTGTGGTAACTCGAACCCGCGTATCCAGAGATGTAGAATTTTGGTAGGTTGGACCGGTGTGCGTCGGGATTGGGGAGCTACTTCCCGAACAGTCTCTTCTTGGACTTCTCCCTATCATCACCCAAAATGAGAGTGATGGTACGAGATGGGCTGGCCAAGTCACATGGGTAAAGTGTACTAACCCCTGCAGGGTGTATAATCTAATCGATTAGCCATGTCCCCGGTTATGGACAACTGAGTTGCTTGATATTGATTCCATGACATGTTTCTTGCTCATTCAAATTTTATAATTGTTTTAATATTGTTGGTTTAACTTAATTGGGATCTTTTCAAAGAAAATCAAAAACTGTTTATGAAAGTAGGACAAATGTATTTGCAAATGCAAGCCAGACACAGCTCCAATTGCCAAATATGCATGTAGATGTTAGCATTATTGTCTCCTTTACTAGCTCTACTTGCCATACATTCCATGTATTGACCCTTCGGGGCTGCTACGTTTCATGTTGCAGGATATTCCAATTCCGAGTAATCGATATAGGCCACGGTACTCCACTCGGCACTTGTTCACTTGTGGGCAATTTGAAGAATGGAGGATTTGCTTTATTTATGTTGCTACCTGAATAATTTGAGCTAGCCTTGAGCTAAGCTTTTATTGTAATAATGGTACTCTGGATCTTCGTTATTTATGATACACGGATATTTTGCTATGTTATTCATCTTATTCTATTGTGGGCCAATGAACCGATCTAGGGATTGGCATGTCACATAGAAGCTACGGTCTTTTCAGAACCGTGGTGTTACAAGATGGTATCAGAGCCCGTGTGTCGACTGTAGGATCGTGACCTAGGATTGGATTAGGAAGCCATAGAACTATTAAAGCTTATATTAACTCTTTCTTTCATCTTATGCCTTTCACTCTCGTAAATTCTTATCATATGCTATTCTCACACTTTCCTCTTTAAATTGATAGATGGGAGAAGTCAGGACTGAGTATGCAACCATGGAGTCACCAAGGCCCTTTGCAAGGAAGTTAGCACAACTCTCGCAGTCATTGGGATTGCCACTGCCCATGTTCAAGGGAAGAAGGCTGTACACCTATGGATATGGTGAGGATGCATGGGAGATCACCACCTTCATCTTCAGGGATGCCACTTTGCCAAACCCTGTGCATCTGATCTACACCAAGACATACTGCAACTGGGGACTTGGAATCAACTTTGACATACATGAAGCCTTGTCTCGCCAGTGCCATCATGTCCGACACCTACTGCCAGCAGACTCACCCTACCGTGATTATGGGAGGCGTGATGAAGATGGGCACATTGTGGTTACCCCGGGCGACAGGAACAACATGCCGCCCCGTCGGAGGCACATAGAGGACATGGAAAGGGAGAATGGACCTCTAGCTGAGAAAGTGATGATGATAAAGGAGATTGCAGATTTTGCTAGCAATGGTATGGTGGTCCAAGGACAGGAGATTGACACCTTGCACGAAGCTGTGGGAGTTCTAGAGAATGCCCTGATAGCCAGAGATGCAACCATAGCTCATCTTCATGGTACTGTGCAGGAGAACACCCAGAACATACAACAGTTGCAAGGGACCGTCCAGGAAAGGGACCAAACTATTGAAGCTATGACAACCCAGATTGCCGCTCTCCAAGCACAGCTGAATCCACCCTCTGATGATGACAATGGAGATGATGGCAACAATGGGGATGATGATGACAGTGGGGACGATGATGATGATGAGGACGAGGATGATGATGATGGAGACGATGATGGTGGAGGAAATGAAGTTGTTGCAGTTGCATCTGAGAGTGAAGAAGAAGAGGAGGATCCAGAAAAGGTGGAGTTTGAGATTTCAAGTGATCACTCAGGAGAGGTGTATACTCCGCCACCATGGTTGAACCGTGGACCGAAGCGCCAACGCATGAGTGCAAGGACCTACCGCAACCTCTTCAAGAAGTAGATAGAAGTCCACCAATTAGTCCTCGTTAGGTAAATCGTTAGGAATAGTCTCGATCGATGTGAAACTTAGTTGCTGTTAGTTTAAGAGTGTTTAGTTGATTATTTGTGTACTCCAATATCCTAGGAATTATTTGTGCGAATTTTATGAAAAAGTTATGGCAAGTTGGTTACTATCTGTATTATTTTCACGCAGTTTCACGATACAAGAAGATCTTGTATGATTTTTCATATTTTTCTGGTAACTGGGAAAAATCTGAAAAAAATAGGGCTGGTGCGAAACTCTCTGTACTGTATGTGAAAACATCAGCATAATTTTTTGACGAGTCTAAGTCAGGTAGAAAATTCGTGAACGCTGCTGGACTGTTCTAGCAAGTTGCTGTTTTTGTTGCTTAGTTGATCAACTGTTTAGTTAACCATTGCCAACTCTTGTAAAACTATTTCAGTAGGTATATACTGCTAGGATAACCCCTGGGATGTTGCTGGACCACTTGTTTGTTGATGTGTTGCTTGCTTGAGATTGTCTGCCATTGTTTGTTGTTGTTTGATCATAATGCATGGATAGAAACCTATTATCGTAGTTGATTCTTTCTAAGCTTACCTGTGTTGAACCGCAGATGCCTCCCCGCCGTCAACCCACTGAGTTGGAGCAGCTCATGGCAGCTCAGGCGCAGCTGACCCAAGTTATGACTCAGTTCATGGAAGCTCAGAACAACAACAACAATGGAAACAACCAGCCTCAGGGAGATGCTCTCACCAGGTTTCTGAGGCTAAGGCCAGCTAAGTTCTCTACTGCGACGGAACCAATGGTTGCTCTCGACTGGCTGCGTTCAGTCAACAAGGATCTGGTAACTGTCTGATGCACTGATGATGAGAAGGTGAGGTTTGCCGCTCACCTATTGGAGGGACGAGCCGCTTCTTGGTGGGACACTTTTCAGATCACCCACCCACTGGATACTGTGACTTGGGCAATGTTTGGCGAAGGTTTCAGGACCAACCACGTGTCTTCAGGAGTTCTGAGCCTGAAGAGTAAGGAGTTCCGCAACTTGCACCAAACCAACCGCACCGTGGCTGAGTACATTGAGGAGTTCAACAACCTGTCCCGTTATGCACCTGAGGATGTTGACACTGATGCAAAAAGGAGGGAGAGATTCCTGGATGGCCTCAGTGATGAGCTTTCAGTGCAGCTACTGGTGGTTTATTGCCCCACTTTCCAGGAGCTTATGGACAAGGCCAGGATCTTGGAAGGGAAGCACAAGCAGGTGGAGAACCGCAAGAGAAAGAGCAATAATCACCACTCTGGTTCACATCACAAGTCTCGCACTTCTTATGATGGGAATTCCAAGCATGGAGGGAGTGACCATGGACACCATGGGAGCCATGACCGCCACCACCATGGGGGCGATGGACATCGCCACGACAACCACAAGAGCAGCCACCACAGCCACAAGGGAGGACACTCTCACCACTCTGGAGGACACGGTGGACATGACGGCAACCGTGATCGCAGTTTTGTGAAGAAGGATCTGAGTGAGGTGACATGCTTCAAGTGTGGCTAGAAGGGACATTATGCTGACAACTGTCCGGAGAGGAAGGGACTGAAGCCAACCAACAACCAGAAGGCCACAGTGAACCACATGAATGTGGAGGAGATCCCAGATGAGCCTGACCTTGTGATTGGTAAGTTCCCAATCAACACTCACCCTGCACTTATAGTTTTCGATACTGGTGCATCGCATTCATTCATATCAAGAGCATTTGTGGATAAGTATAAGCTTCCTACTGAGTCTATAAAAGAGTTTATTAGAGTGAGTTCACCTGGAGGAGATATGATAGCTAGCGCGGGATGTCGCGGCTTAACTGTGAGGATTGGAACACACAACTTCATTGCACATTTGGTAGTGTTGGAATCACAAGGGTTAGATGTTATTCTGGGTATGGATTGGATGTCTATGCATGGGGGACACATAGATTGTGCACAGCGAGCTGTTTCACTCAAAACCCCGGATGGTAAGAGAATTAGATTCAAGTCGGCAGCGCGACCGGGAAGGTGCAAGTTGAATTCTCTTAAGGGGGTTAGCATGGATACTGTGCCTGTGATTAAGGATTACCCCGACGTGTTTCCGGAAGAGCTTCCAGGAATGCCACCTGACAGGGAAGTGGAGTTTCTCATCGACTTGATGCCGGGAACATGACCTATTGCAAAGAGACCATATAAGATGGATGTGGATGAGCTGAAGGAATTGAAGAAGCAGCTGAAAGAGCGGTTGGACAAGGGATTCATTCAGCCTAGTTCGTCGTCGTGGGGTGCACATGTTTTGTTTGTGGAGAAGAAAGACAGCAGCAAGAGATTAGTGGTGGATTATCGCTCGCTGAATGAAGTAACCATCAAGAACAAGTACCCTCTGCCGAACATAAATGATTTGTTTGATCAATTAGAAGGAGCAAAGGTGTTTAGCAAGATCGATCTGCGATCAGGCTACTTCCAATTGAAGATCCGGGAGGAAGACATACCAAAAACCGCTTTCACCACTAGGTATGGTTTATATGAGTATACAGTTATGTCTTTTGGACTAACGAATGCTCCGGCATATTTCATGACCATGATGAACAAGGTATTTATGGAGTACTTGGACAAGGTCGTGGTGGTGTTCATTGACGACATACTGATATATTCCAAGGATGATGCTGAACATGAGAAACATCTGCGACTGATTATGGAGAAGTTGAGGGAACACAAGCTGTATGCCAAATTCAGCAGGTGTGAATTCTGGCTTAACACTGTTGGATTTCTTGGACACGTAGTGTCAGGGGAAGGAGTCGCTGTTGATCCAAGCAAAGTGACTGCAGTAACTGAGTGGGAAGCACCCAAGAATGCATGAGAGATATGAAGCTTTTTGGTACTTGCTGGTTATTACAGGAGATTCATTGAAAACTTCTCCAAGATTGCTAAGCCGATGACAGAACTTCTGAAGAAGGAGAGGAAGTTTGAATGGACGGATGTGTGTGAAGCTGATAGGGCAAAGGTGTCCGATCTTTCGATGAGATGGCGATAATCGATTTGGTGGAGTTCGGGCTTGACGATCCGACTACACGTGCGAGCACGAGCGCCAATGCAATCGCTAGGCCAATCTCCTGGAGGTTACCGATCCTGCGGGAACACGATCAGCCTGACCAGCGAGGGTCTTAATTCCTACCTGAAATCGAGAACAAGTAAGAACCAATATTGCAATCAAGATATTGCGGATTAAGAGGAAAGCTTTATTGAAAGAGGTGGGATCCTGAATAGGTGCGTAGTACAAGAGGCCTCTGCGACGCTCGAGCCTTGGCGAAGTTGCGACTATGGCTAACTTAATGTCTAAACAAAGTCCGAGTCTAAAGGTTCGGCTATGGGGCGTATTTAAGGGCGAAAAGGTGGGGTTTCGGCCAGCCATGGAAGTGGTGGCCGAATCCAACCCTAAAAGTCCTTTTCCCCTCAAATACGGACTCTAAAAAGTGGCTAATTAAAATCCTGCGAAAATTACATGGGCCTGGCCCAAAATAAAGGTGTCATGACACCATATTATGCTATGGACGAATTCAGAAGTATTGATCTTGAATATTTCGTCCAAGCCTTCTTTCTTCATTATGGTGGCCTCAAAGTTCTGAAATCTTCATCCGTGGCCTTCTCTTGGATCATCACATGCTTGCTGCCATCACCATGCATGGCCATGCTCCAATGCTTGTCCCTCTCATCCATGCTCGGTCCATCATTCCTAAGAGTAAGAAACATTTCTGATTTAGGCAAGATCATATTCTCATGTATGTAAGGAATAGTTCCAAGAAACGAAAGTACTGATAGTTCAGTTGTTTGGCACGAGATCTTGTGATGGGTCCTTGTATGTGTTGTCAGAGGTACAACGGTTGTATCAATAGTAGGGATGTCCACATCATGCTCCCCTTCTTGAATTGAAGTCGCCCTCGACGCAATCTCATCTTCCTCACCAAAGTAAGGCTTCAAATCTGCAATGTTAAATGTAGGACTAACTGCATTCAAAGTCTGCAGCAACTCAAGTTTATATGCATTATCATTGATTCTCTCTAACACCTTAAAGGGACCAGCAAGACGTGGCATTAACTTAGACTTGCGTAAATCAGGAAACGATCTTTACGCAAATGTAACCAAACAAGATCGCCAACATCAAACACAACATGCTTTCTCCCTTTATCCCCAAAGAAGTTTATACTTAGCATTCATGTGTTCAATGTTATCTTTAGTAGTCTTATGCAAGTTTAATATCATTTCAATGCGTTGTGTAGCATCCAAATTATGTTGCAATCAAGAAGGTAAAGGCAATAAATCAATAGGTGCACGAGGAACGAAACCATACACAATCTCAAATGGGCACATCTTTGTGGTAGAATGCAATGAACGATTATAAGCAAATTCTATATGAGGTAAACACTCTTCCCACAATTTTAAGTTCTTCTTTAAAACAGCCCGTAACATAGTAGACAAAGTTCTATTTACTACTTCAGTTTGACCATCAGTTTGGGGATGACATGTAGTACTAAACAGCAATTTAGTCCCCAACTTAGCCCATAAACATCTCCAAAAGTGGCTAAGAAATTTAGTATCACGATCGAGACAATAGTATTTGGCACACCATGCAAACGAACAATTTCACGAAAGAACAAATCAGCAATATGCAAAGATCATCCGCTTTATGACAAGGAATAAAGTGTGCCATCTTAGAAAACCGATCCACAACAAAAAATACTATCCTCCCTTACGTGTTCGTGGCAATCCCAAAACAAAGTCCATAGAAATATCCTCCCAAGGAACACTAGGAACAGGAAGAGGCATATATAAACCATGTGGATTAAGGCGAGACTTAGCTTTTTGACAAGTATTGCAGCGTGCCACAAATCTCTCAACATCTCGACGACACGTGGCCAAAAGAAGTGTGTAGCAAGAACATCCTCCGTCTTCTTGACACCAAAGTGTCCCATCAATCCTCCTCCATGCGCCTCTGTAACAACAAAAGACAACAGAGCTATCTCGAATGCATAGTTTGTTAGCACGAACACAAATCCATCATTGAAGACGAACTTGTTCCAAGTTCTACCATCTCTACAATTCTGCAACACATCTTTAAATTCAGATCATGCACATATTGTTCCTTAATAGTTTCCAATCCAAATATTTTGAAGTCAAGTTGAGATAACAAAGCATAACGCGTGACAAAGCATCGAATAATATTATCTTTACCCTTTTGTGTTTGATAACATAAGGAAAGACTCAATAAATTCAACCCACTTTGCATGACGACGATTCAACTTAGCTTGACTACGAATATGCTTCAAAGATTCATGATCGTAATGAATAACAAATTCCTTAGGCCATAGATAATGTTGCCAAGTTTCTAATGTCCAACCAACGATATAATTCTTTATCATAAGTAGAATAGTTCGACTAGCCCCACTCAATTTCTCACTAAAATATGCAAAGTTTTCCTCTTGTAATAACACCCTCCCAAACCAATTCCACTAGCATCACATTCAAGCTCAAAAGTCTTAGTAAAATCGGGAGTTGTAGTAATGGAGCATGTGTTAGCTTATCTTTCAATATGACGAAGGCATTGTTGTGCATCGCCCCAAACAAAGGGCACATCCTTCTTGGTAAGCTCATTTAGCGGTAGCAATTGATCCAAAGTCTTTGACAAAGCGCCTATAAAAACCAGAGGCCAAGAAAACTCCTCACTTGTGTGACCGTCTTGGTGCGGCCAATTCTCAATAGCTTCAATCTTGGTGGATCCACTTCAATACCGTGATGTAACAACATAGCCAAGAACGCAACTCGATTGGTGCAAAAGGTGCACTTCTCAAGGTTACCAAACAAACGTGCATCACGTAAAGCATTGAAAACAAAGACGTAAATGGTCCAAATGTTCCTCTAAAGATTTGCTATAAATCAGAATATCATCAAAGTAGACTACCACAAAACGTCCAATGAAAGCACGTAAAACTTCGTTCATTAATCTCATGAAAGTGCTAGGTGCATTAGTTAAACCAAACGGCATTACTAACCACTCATATAAACCGAACTTAGTTTTAAATGCTGTTTTCCATTCATCTCCTAATTTCATACGAATCTGGTGGTAACCACTACGCAAATCAACTTTAGAAAACATGGTAGAGCCACTCAATTCATCAAGCATGTCATCTAAACGTGGAATAGGATGACGATATCGAATAGTAATATTATTGATAGCTCTACAATCAGTACACATGCGAAGAACCATCTTTCTTAGGCACCAAAATAATAGGAACAGACAAGGGCTAAGGGACTCACGAATATGATCTCTGTCGAGTAGTTCTGAATTTGGCGTTGTATCTCCTTTGTCTCCTCCGGATTGGTTCTATAGGGCGCGGTTGGGCAACGTGGCACCAGGAATTAGATCAATTTGATGCTCAATTCCTCTAATAGGAGGTAGTCCTGGCAACTCATGGAAATACGTCCTCATATTCTCGCAAAGGTTAGCAATAGCGGTGGCAAAGAAGGAGGCATATCCTCAAATGAAAACAGAACCTCTTTGCAGACAATTGAATCACATTGAGTATTGTTTCCATATAGTTAAGAACTATCCATTTTACTTTGAAGCATACATGAAGTCTTCAAACTAATTTCATGAGCATGTGTAGAATCAGATTTATTGTTCTTTGGTGGTATAAAATCTGCAAGAACAATCTGATTCTCACTTTTATTTTTCTCCTCGCTTTTAGCTCTACTAGCTCTAGCAAGATCATCTTTTAAACTGTTCGAGTCATAGGTTTTAGACCAATTTTCTTTCCATCATGCATAAGAGAATAGTGGTTAGTTTTGCCATTATGAACAGATTCTCTATCAAATTGCCATGGTCTACCAAGTAACAAGGAACAAGCTTGCATAGGTACAACATCACAATCAACAAAATCGAATATGTACCAATAGTAAAATGCACGCTGCCGTTCTTGTTACCTTGATCTTGTAGAACTCTCAAACCATTGGATGTAGTATGAATGTGGGCGTTGTCTTGTTGGAAGCGCAAGCTTCTCTACCATGTCAACACCGCCATTATTACAACTCCCTCCATCAATGATGATCCGTATAGCTCTTTCCTTGACAACACCACGTGTTTGGAACAGGTTGTGGCGTTGATCTTGCTCAGATTTGCTCAATTGCACACTCAACACACGTTGTGTAATTAAACTCTTGTATTGATCGCCAGCTCCCATTACCTCGGCTCGTCATCATCATCGAATTGTCTCCATCTCGAGGAAATAAGGGCTAGTGTATCTTCATCGAAGTCACTCGCGGAATCGTATTCACCATCTTCTCGCACCATCATCACACGTTGTGTTGTGCAATCGCCTCTTAATATGACCAAAACCCCAAAGACTTGCGGCATTGTATATCCTTAGTCTTACCCGTGGAAGCCATAGAAGATGCACTACGAGCAGGAGCATTGGATGATGGTGGAGGAGCAAATGGAAATCTTGTGGTGGCCTTGGATGTGGTAGTAGCCGGAGGCGAATCACGAGGAGGCTGATTGTCGGGATGTCCAAGTGGATGTGCGACTGCAATTATTAGTCCTCCTCCATGGTGTTTGGCGATCCTGCACTTCACGTTCAGCTTTGCAAGCAAGATGAAACAAACGAGTGATAGAATTATATTCCTTATAATCTAATATGTCTTTGAATGTCCTTGTTTAATCCACCAAAGAAACGTGCAAGCATTTGTTCATTAGATTCTACAAGACCACACCTAACCATCCCCGCTTGCAATTCGATAATACTCTTCTACGATTTTTCCCTTGCTCTAAGCGTGTCGATTCTTTAGTAAATCACGTTGATAAGTGGGAGGTACAAAACGAACACGCATAGCAGTTTTAAAGTCCAAGTACTAGGAATAGTAGTAGGATTTAAACGACAATACTCGGACCACCAAAGGGAAGCAAATTTAGTAAATTCACATGTAGCACTAACACGCATATTCTCGTGATATTTTAAGCATGCAAAACGTTGTTCTACTTCCATCTCCCATGTAAGATATGCATCAGATTATATTTACCCTCAAAAGATGGAATATTTAATTTAAGCTTTGCAACATGATCATCATCATTACGCATCGGCGGCGTTGCGGTAGTAATGTCGGGACGACTGCAGGTACTGTGGAGGTTGTTCAACCTCGTCAAACAAATGATCGCCGTCGGGTCGTAGTAGTACCCGTCGTCTGTCCAATGTCGCAGCAGCCGCAGCCGGAAGTCCGAGGAACGCTACCGCAGCAGAGTCGCCGGGTGCGGCGGCGCATTCAGCAGTCCGAGCCGTGATCGAATGCGTCGCACCATGTGGGTGCGGTGCGGGCGGGCAATCGGTTCGAAGCTCCTTGAACCGAACGCGTCTTGGCGTTGAAGGATTTCTCGAGTCCATCGATCTTGTCCACGGCGTTGGTGAGCTTGGTGTCAAACTCCCTAGGCGCGTGTCCACGTCTTATTGCTGACCACTGGGAGCGGAGAAGTGGGCATGTAGTTCTTCGTCATGGTGGCGGGGTTCCAAGTATCTGTCATGGTTAGTCCTTAAAAGCACAAGTATATACTACAGAATATGGTGGAAGTCACGCGTAATCCGTCAAGCAATATACGATAGCTCTTACAAGTTCTTACCAAGCAGAGAAAAGGCGATGTGCAACCACGAGGATCGTGGGTCCAGATTGAACCAAGCGATTACCGAGTCAAACACCGCACGGAGAGTATCCGTGGAGCTCGGGAAGGCTTAGCAAAGGGGTCCAATTATCAAAACAAGAATGCAAAAGTTGAAAGAATGCTCAACGACGGATGCTGGCCGGGTCCTAGGCTGAACCGTACTAGAGACGCGAGCCTAGATCACCAACGATGTCACGACGCGACACAACAAGCATCGTATGATGATATAGCACCAAAGCGATCCGAGATGCGTAAAATCACTATGATGGCGAGTGTCTAGAACTGATCTCTGTGGTCTAAAAGAGGTTAGCCCCAAAATTTTTTTTCAAATTTTTATTTTGCTCGAAAGCGCGTAGCGCCAAAAATATCGCTATAACCGATGGAGAAAAGTGATCCTCGGCCTAAAAATAGTATAGCCAGAAAATTTTTTCGGAGGCGATTCCAGACTCTTAGCTCCGGGGTCGAATTTTTTTTTTTTTTGCTCTCCTTCTGGACTTACGACCGGACTCTTAGCTCGACCCGGACTTGAGCTGAGCACGGAAACAACAAAGAAGGAAAGTCAAAAGAAATAACGAGGAAACAAGAACTCTACTCGGACTCGTACCGTAAAACCGATGGTCGGTCGCGGTAGGAAGGCGGTGGCGGAGTATTAGGGTTTTATGGTGGAAGGGTATATGGCGGCGGAATATGGTGGCAGGGTATATGGCGGCGGTGATCGGCGAGTGTGGCGGTGACTAGTATGAGCAGAACTCGAAACTCTAAGGGACGAGACACTAAGACCAGCAACTCGACGCGACGATGTAGACACAAATTCAACAATGCAAAAACTGAAAAGATAATGCGAGGCGTAGATTGGTTATGGGATGGATCTAAACTCTAACTGTGTTTTTGGCCTTTTCGTGGGTTATAGGTAAAACAGATCTAATCTACGAAAACAGTAAAATCTCACCGAGCAACCTGAAATCTGATACCACTTGATAGGGCAAAGGTGTCCGATCTTTCGATGAGATGGCGATAATCGATTTGGTGGAGTTCGGGCTTGACGATCCGACTACACGTGCGAGCACGAGCGCCAATGCAATCGCTAGGCCAATCTCCCGGAGGTTACCGATCCTGCGGGAATACGATCACCGACCCGAGGGTCTTAATTCCTACGAAATCGAGAACAAGTAAGAACCAATATTGCAATCAAGATATTGCGGATTAAGAGGAAAGCTTTATTGAAAGAGGTGGGATCCCGAATAGGTGCGAGTACAAGAGGCCTCATGACGCCGAGCCTTGGCGAAGTTGCGACTATGGCTAACTTAATGTCTAAACAAAGTCCGAGTCTAAAGGTTCGGCTATGGGGCGATTTAAGAGGAAAAGGTGGGGTTTCGCCAGCCATGGAAGTGGTGGCCGAATCCAACCCTAAAAGTCCTTTTCCTCAAATACGGACTCTAAAAGTGGCTAATTAAAATCCTGCGAAAATTACATGGGCTGGCCCAAAATAAAGGTGTCGACACCATATTATGCTATGGACGAATTCGTAAGTATTGATCTTGAATATTTCGTCCAAGCCTTCTTTCTTCATTATGGTGGCCTCAAAGTTCTGAAATCTTCATCCGTGGCCTTCTCTTGGATCATCACATGCTTGCTGCCATCACCATGCATGGCCATGCTCCAATGCTTGTCCCTCTCATCCATGCTCGGTCCATCATTCCTAAGAGTAAGAAACATATCTGATTTAGGCAGCATCATATTCTCATGTATGTAAGGAATAGTTCCAAGAAACGAAAGTACCTGATAGTTCAGTTGTTTGGCACGAGATCTTGTGATGGGTCCTTGTATGTGTGTTGCTGTAGGTACAACGGTTGTATCAATAGTAGGGATGTCCACATCAGAAGCCAGCTTCCAGGAACTGAAGCGCCGATTAGTGACTGCACCTGTTCTGTGTTTACCAGATCTTCGGAAGGATTTCCAAGTGTACTGTGATGCTTATAGACAGGGACTTGGGAGTGTGCTGATGCAAGATGGGAGAGTGGTGTCATATGCCTCGTGACAACTTAAACACCATGAACGGAATTACCCCACACACGACTTGGAGTTAGCGTCAGTGATTCATGCGCTCAAGGTATGGAGGCACTACTTGATGGGGAAACACTGTGATGTGTACACCAACCACAAGAGCCTGAAGTACATATTTACACAGAAGGAACTGAACATGAGGCAAAGGAGATGGTTGGAGCTTATCAAGGACTATGATATGAATCTGCAATACCATCCAGGAAAGGCCAATGTAGTAGCAGATGCTCTGAGCCGGAAGGTCTATGCCAATGGATTGACAATTGGGGAATTGCCCAAGGATTTGAGCAAGCAATTATACCTTAGACTGGAGGTAGTATCTGAAGGATACTTGGCAACAATGGAAGTCCAACCAACGCTACAGGACAGAATCAGGAAGGCTCAAGTGGGAGACAATGAGATTGATGAAGTGAAGGAAAAGATGAAGGAGGATCGAGCAAGGGAATTCCGCGAGGATGAGCAAGGAACCTTGTGGTATGGAGATCGTTTGTGCGTTCCCAACGATCCGGAGATAAGGAAGTTGATTCTGCAGGAAGCTCATGACTCGCCGTATTCCATACATCCGGGCAATACGAAGATGTATATGGACCTAAAGGATGATTCGTGGAACAACATGAAGGAGACATCGCGAGCATATTGCCATATGTGATGTATGTAGCCGGTGAAGGCGAACACCGTGCCGCCAGGATCACATCTGCCATTGCAGTCGGATTGGAAGTGGGATAGAGTGGGAATGGATTTTATCACAGATTGCCCGGGACCAGGTCGATATGACTCCATTTGGGTAGTGGTCGACCATTTGACCAAGGTAGCCCACTTTATATCGGTGAAGACGACCTATACGAAAGTGCAAGGTTGAAGATTTATATGGGATGTAATTGTGCCTACATGGAGTTCCCAAGAGTATAGTATCGATAGAGGCACCCAATTTACCTCACACACAGGCGCCACCACGAGTCACTTGGTACTAGATTGGAGTTTAGCATTGCTTCACCCATCGATGGATGATCGAGAGGGTGAACCAGATTTTGGAAGACATGCTGAGAGCTTGCGCCTTGGCTCATGGCTCTAGTTGGGATGAGAATTTGCCATATGCTGAGTTTTCCTACAACAACAGCTATCAAACCAGCATCAAGACGTCTCCGTTTGATGTACTGTATGGGAAACGGTGCCGGACACCATTGCTATGGGATGGAGTAGGAGAGCGT
Source organism: Avena longiglumis (assembly GCA_030063025.1). Lineage (NCBI taxonomy): Eukaryota > Viridiplantae > Streptophyta > Magnoliopsida > Poales > Poaceae > Avena > Avena longiglumis. The sequence goes on from CP125975.1 coordinate 287,116,264, forward strand.
CAGTTGTTTTGACCTGATTTGATCAAGGATGCTGAGGAGAAGGTCGCCTTGATTAGGGACAGGCTGAAAGTAGCACAATCGAGGCAGAAGAGCTACGCTGACGCCAAGCGCAAGGAAGTGGTGTACAAGATAGGTGATAGAGCATACCTCAGAGTATCGCCACTTCGAGGTATCAAGAGATTTGGAATCAAGGGTAAGCTGGCACCTCGGTTTATTGGACCGTATCGGGTCTTGGCACGCAAAGGAGAAGTTGCTTACCAATTGGAGTTCCTGCTCATCATTGCTCACAATGTGTTCCACGTATCCCAGCTGAAGAAGTGCCATCCGGAGATGGTGGATACACCATTGAGAGACACCGTGCCACTAGAGGAGGTTCAGCTTGAGAATGACTTGACCTATGAGGAGAATCCGGTCAAGATTCTGGAGACAGCGGAGAGGGTTACCCGTACCAAGACGATCAGGTTTTGCAAGGTGCAGTGGAGCCACCACACCGAAGAGGAAGCCACTTGGGAGCGTGAGGATGACATTCGAGAGGACTACCCGCACCTATTTGCTAGCCGCGCCGAATCTCGGGGACGAGATTCATCTTAAGGGGGTTAGTCTTGTCACATCCCAAATTTTAGATTTGGTTCTGCATATCATTCATGATGCAGCCCGTCCTACGATCGCTACTACATCTACTCCCACGAGCTCCCCAAGTGGACCCATGACTCGCGCCCGTGCCAAACTCCTTCAAGCTAAGGTGAACTCGCTCCTCTCCTTGTGTGACTTTGACATTTTTGACACTTGTTTCTACATGCATCCATCATCATGTAAAACATCGACAATGCACTGAAGAGAAGAAGGAAAGAAGGGGAGGAGGAGCCACCCACAGCGGCTCACCGCCATAAGCGGGCACCACTTCAGCCACTACCGCCCTCCCACGCCCTCCTACCGCCACTCCCAAAGCCACAAAAGCTCTAGGGGACGTAGCCATTAGCGCTACGACCCAGCAGACGACGAATGACTACGCACGTCGGATCATCGCGGTACTGGCATCCGCAAACCGCCGTGATCGGCTCGGTTTCCGATCCTTCGGGGAGATGGTTGCGGTCGATCGCGGTGGACACGATCCACCGACGAGCCGACCGAGTGGCGCTATTCGAAGCCAATCGAATCGCTAGGCCAATCTCCGACCAGGAAAAGAATTGATGCTGCGAAATCGATAGTCTTATTTCCCCCAAATCGAAAATAAGAGAACCGATATCAGAAAAGTGCGAAGATAAATTAAAATCAAGACTAAACAAAACAGAGGGAAAGTATATAAGGCTTCGATTAGGTACATAGCGCCTCAACCACAAGCGTTGAGCTTGGCGGGTTATGCGCCTTAGCGTTTAAACCAGTTCAAAAAAAACCGAGTCTAAAAATTCCGTACTTGGGCGATTTTCGAATCGGTACAGGAAAGGGCGGGCCGAACGAACCCTAAAAGTCCATTCCTAAAAGTCCCTTGACCCTACAAAAACTATGAAAAATCAAAAAAGTATAAAAAAAATGAAAAAAAAACTGGCTCTGGCCCAAATTAAAATAAAGAGTCGCCGAAGCATTCAATATGAAGTATTCTTGATCATCACCAGTTTCTTTCTTTGTTATGCTTGCCCAAGCCCATTCTCTTCTGGATTAAGTTCAAATCCATCATTCTTAATCTTCCCTTCCCATCAGATGCTTGTCCACATCATCATATCCTCATGTGCTTCTTGTGAGATGTCTCAGATGTAAAAGTCCATCATAGATCATGCATCAAATGTAGGATGTTGTAGAGAAATTTATTAAAGGACCGCATCATATTGTCATGTATGTATCAAAAGTACCATGTCCGGTATCGGACCATTCCAGGTTTGTTTAGGTACAATCTTGTGATGGGATGTTGTATGTATCCGTTTGTAAAAGGAGTGCACGAGTACACATGGTAACCGGCCACCCCATACCCACGCGACCGCCCGGCCACCGACTTCACCCACACCTACGTCGCCCCCCTAGCTCTCTTCAGGCCTCGGCGCCTCCTACTGCTCGATACCCTCCACAGGATTAATACGTACTATCCCTTGTAGCCTCCCATAATAGCTGCGATCCTAATCTCTATGTTAATGGACGGACCTGATAACTTCTTCAATTAATGCACCTGTCTTTATGGCCCCTACCTATAATTTGAGGCAACCATATATAGCCCCCCTATTCCTTGTTTGAACGTATTGAATGGCTGATAATATTGGCATCATTACCCACAATATCTTATCTATTACCTCAGCCATTCTCCTACAAGGAGCACCCGACACCTCCACCCCTCTTGATCTTATTTAGTGCGCCTGTCCTACCAATCCTAGATCTTGCCTTGTCCCTCACCCTGTATCCTTCCTCACTTCGTTTTGGTGTGTGTGACGTCAAGGGTCGCCACCTCAACAATTTCCACCGGAACCACCCCTTTCCCTTGTTTCGTTTCAAGTTTTTCATCGGATCGTGTTTTGTGTTGTTGCCCCCAACAGCCCATATCTTTGTTTGTGTCTCTGGATCTGCCAAAGATCACCCTCCAATTTTACCACCTCGGGGGATTTTCCTAGCCCCATAAGAGACCCCCAAATCCCTATCTCTTCAATCTCCGGGTTGATTATGCTTTTCAATTTCAGATTATTGATTTTACTGTCGTTTTCTCCCCAAGATTGTTTCCGCCCCAAATCCCAAGATCTGATTTGATCCATTTTGGGTTTCGTATTTTCCTATCTATTTTCCTGTTTCATGCCCATTTGGAGCCCCTCAAGAGCCCAGCCAGGTGTTTCCCAAGATATTACGACTTTGAGGTTAACAAGTTCATCCCGCTCCGGATCTGCGTAAGCGGAATACCTGCCCCCATCAGCGGTACTACCGTATAAATCCTCAATATTTGTTTGTAGAAGTTTTAAACCGAATTGTCACATAGACGCTGTTTGCTTATTGCAGTAATGACCGTCAATTTTGTTTGGTCACTTTTTCCTCCCCTCCTTTAATATTTTTTGCAGTTTGTTTCCAATTTCAAGGTTCGTGTTTCACATTCAAGGTGTCGCTCACAACGACACCTTTCCTCCAACCAACAGTTTGGACAAGCTATGCCTAACCATTCCCCACCACACACTGAGCACTTTCGGCATAATCTAGATCAAGAATACACCCACCATCCTTGGTAACTACCACAATGATTGACCTTAAAGATAATCCTTTGTGTGTATCTAGGGAGAGGTGAAGATAAAATACAAAAGCTATAGTAGTAGATAAGAGAGTGAGAAAAAAAAAAGTGAAGAAAAAATAATACAAAAGCTAACATAGTAGCATAGCAAGGAGAAAAGAAAAGAAAAGAAAATAATCAAAAAAAGGAAAAGAAAAGATAGAATAGAAAGATACATAGTCTCCCAATACATAGAGAATACCAAGCTTGTAAGCCAAGAAAGAGAGAAAGAGCGCAAGAGGCAAGTGCACAAATCTATTGCTTATCCTCTTTTGGCAAACGAGTTGTGGTCTCTCCTTGTGTTGGCACGACAACCGAGCGTAGTCTTCGTTAGGACCTTTTGTGCTCATTTTCATAGTCGTGCTAACCCCGTTTTTCTCCACGTGTGTGTTTTCCGTGTTTTTGTAGATCGTATCCTTTTGCTTTTGACTTTTGGTTCTTTACCACATAGAACAATAACCTTTTGCTTGGATCGTTTCGTTTGGTTTTCCACAATCCTAACCTTCCACCAAAAAGCTTTTGAGAGTGTAGCATATTTGTATGTGAGTTTCTTGCCCATTTCACTTTGCACGCTTTTCGCTCATTTGTGTGGCAATTGGTTTGATATAATCTCCAAGGTGAGGTAAAAGGCTAACTCTCTGCACCCTTTCTCTCCATATACAACCCTTGTTGGCTTTGCATTATGGACAGGCATGGAGAGCCATCCCAACCACCACCACCTCCGGAGAATGATACACAATTCATGACAAGATGGGACCATTAGAAGGTCCGAGGAGAATTCAACTATCGTTGTGAAGCTCTTGAGCGACGCCAAGATGAACAATTTAGCGATGCCCGTGTGGAATTCAAGAACATCGACAACCGCTTCGAAGAAGTCCGTGGCCAAATGCATGCCATGCAACACAACCTCGGTCATCAAAATGAAGCTCTTGGTCGTTCACTCGCCTCAATGGATGAGAAGCTTCAACGCATCATTGATGGACTCGCAAGGCCACGCTCGCGCGAATCAAGCTCATCTCGGCACTCCTCAAGTGAATCAAGTGCACCTCGCCGTCACGCTTCAAGGCACCGGGATGGACCTGTTCTTCAATCCATGAGCTCTTCGCAAGCGGTACCATCTCCGCGTCACGCCGCAACGTCAAGCTATGATGGTGACCTCTCCGCAAGACCTCCAAGGCGCGAAGCGAACCGGCCACAACCAAGGGCACTTGTGATTCAACAAGAGCAACCTCGCATGGACCATCGACGTCGACATGCCCCTTCAACAACAAGTGATGCTTCCGAAGAGGACGAACAAGATCACCGTCGACGAGAGGCACTCGAAGATCCTCCAAGGCGTCATCATCGACATGATCGTCCACGTCGGCAACATGATGGTCATGACGAGCCTCCCCTACACCAAGAAGAAGAAGAGCAACCCATTGCGCATGCGGCTCGACGTCCTCCTCGCCACATGGCGCAAGCCAATGCTCCTTGGCATCAACCACGGCAAGAACAAGAGAATGCTCCCCAAGCTCATCGTGAGGACCATCAACCTCCTCCTCGTCCTCAACCACGACAACAAAACGAGCAAGCTCCCCAAGCTCGTCGTCAACAACAAGTTCCACCACCAAACGCGGCACCTCAACAACCGCAAGAGCAACGGAACAATCACCAAGCAAGACATGAGAGCTCGGATGATGATGATGACCGCCAAAATCATGGCAACCGCCGCAACCGGAACCGCAACAGAGAAGAAACTTTCGGCAAGCTCAAGTGCACCATGCCAAAGTTCACCGGTTCCAATGAGCCTGAGGAATATCTCTCTTGGGAACTCAAGGTCGACAAGATCTTCCGCATGCACTACTATAGCAATGAGAAGATGATGGCCATGGCATCCCTCGAGTTTGATGAGTATGCCAACATTTGGTAGGAACAAGTCCAACTCGCTCGCAAAGCAAAAGAAGAGACTCCAATCGCAACTTGGCAAGATATGAAGGCTCATATGAGATCCCGCTTTGTTCCTTCATACTACACGCGTGACCTCTTCAACAAGCTTCAAACGCTTAGTCAAGGGACAAAGACCGTGGAAGAGTACTTCAAGCAAATGGAGCTCAACATGATCCGTGCCAACATTGAAGAGCGAGATGAACAAACAATGGCACGCTTCCTCAATGGCTTGAACCATCCCATCAAGCGCATCACCGAGTTCCAAAAGTACAACAACATGGTTGAGCTTGTGCACATCGCATCCAAGGCCGAGCGCCAAGTGCAAGAGGACATCAAGTACAACAAGCCAAAGACGTACTTCATCTACAAGCAAGCATCAACCACTACTCCAACAACACCAAGTGGAAGCTCCTCAAGTACAACCAAGCTTCCCTTCAAGCCAACTCTCCCTCAAGGAGAACAGCCCCCAAGTGGCAAAAACACAAGGGATGATCAACCATTCAATGATGAATGCTACAAGTGTGGAGGCAAAGGGCACAAGTCGAATGCATGTGGAAACAAGAAAGTTTTGTTCATCCATGACAACGGCGATGAAGAATACTTGAGTGAAGAAGAGTTTGATGCAAGGGTCAAGGAAGCCTTGGCAAGGCAACATTTGGAAGAGGACCAAGAACTTCTTGTGTGTGAGCATGACGCAAGTCCATCGCTTGTGCTCACAAGGGTCTTGACTACTCAAGTCAATGAAAGTGAAGACCAACGCTCGAACATCTTCCAAACTCGTGCCGGCATCAATGGGAAGTCCATCAAAGTTGTCATCGATGGAGGGAGTTGCCACAACCTTGCAAGCACGGAATTGTGTGAGAAACTCAACCTCACCCTTCATCCGCATGAACACCCCTACCATATCCAATGGCTAAGTGACCAAGGATCTGTCAAGATCAAGCACACCGTCTCGGTGACGTTCTCCATTGGGCACTACAAGGACACGGCGGAATGTGACGTGGTCCCAATGACGGTTTGCCATATGTTGCTCGGAAGGCCGTGGCAATATGACAAGCGTGCTTTGCATAATGGTCACTCAAACACTTACACCTTCAAATGGCTTGATAAAACTTGCGTGTTGCAACCAATGACTCCTAGCCAAATAATTGCGGACAATGCAAAGGCTTTAGCGAGGGCGCAATACGCAAAAACACCTTGTGAGAAGAGTGGAGAGCGAGAGAACCACACCATAGTGAGTGAGAGATACAAGCCAAACTCGAGTGGAAAAACTAAGAGTGTTCTTCTTGCCACCAAAAGTGAGATGAGAGAAGTGCGGAACAACCCATCCATCTTGCACTATGTCCTTGTATGCAAGGGACTAGCGCAAGGGACTAACGAGTTGACAAATGTTCCTCCTTCTTTGATGGCTACTTTGCGGGAATTTCAAGACGTATTCCCCGAAGAGCTTCCTCATGGACTCCCTCCTCTTCGTGGAATCGAGCACCGCATCGACCTCATACCCGACGCCCCACTCCCAAACCGCGCCGCGTATCGCACGAACCCGGAAGAGACGAATGAGATCAAACGTCAAATCAACCAACTCGTCTCCAAAGGTTTGATCCAAGTAAGCACTAGCCCAAGCGCGGTCCCCGTGATTCTAGTCCCGAAAACGGATGATACGTTGCGGTTATGCATGGACTGCCGTCCAATCAATGCTATCACCGTGCGTTATCGACATCCTATACCGCGTCTTGATGACATGCTTGATGAGTTATGTGGAGCCACTATATTTTCGAAAACTGATCTTCGTAGTGGTTACCATCAAATTCGCATGGCTGAAGGTGATGAGTGGAAAACCGCCTTCAAGACCAAGCTTGGTCTCTATGAATGGTTGGTTATGCCTTTTGGCTTATCTAACGCCCCATCTACCTTCATGCGTTTCATGAACCATATTTTGCGATCTCTCATTGGGAAGAGTGTAGTTGTTTACTTTTGATGACATTCTTGTCTATAGCAAGTCACTAGAGGAGCATGTTAATCATGTTAAGGAGGTACTTCAAATCCTTCGTCATGAAAAGCTTTATGCTAATCTCCCAAAGTGCACTTTTGCAAAAGACAAGCTGATTTTCCTTTGTTTTGTCGTGTCTTCTAATGGCATTGAAGTTGATGACTCAAAAGTCAAGGACATACGGGATTGGCCCATCCCAACAAATGTTAGTGAACTTCGTAGTTTTCATGGGTTGGCTGGCTTTTACCGTCGCTTTGTGAAATATTTTTCTACCATTGCTTGCCCCCTCAACGAATTGACCAAGAAAAATGTCACGTTCGTTTAGGGAAAAGCACAACAAAAGGCTTTTGATGAGCTCAAAAAGAGGCTCACCGAAGCACCACTTCTTGCATTGTCGGATTTCACAAAAACCTTTGAGATTGAATGTGACGCTAGTGGGAAACTTGATGGCGCATGCCTCAATTATCCCATTTATGACAAAGAACTTTTTGCCTTTGTTCAAGTTCTTCAAGTGTGGCAACACTATCTTTGGCCCAAAGAATTTATCATCCATTCCGACCATGAGTCGTTGAAGTATCTTAAGGGCCAAGCCAATTTGAGTAAAAGGCACGCAAAATGGGTTGAATTTATGGAGTCTTTTCCTTACATTGTCAAATACAAGAAGGGCAAAGAACATGTAGTAGCGGATGCCTTGTCTCGCAAAAACACAAGCCTTCTTACACGACTCGAAGTCAATGTCTTGGGTCTTGATGACATCAAATCTTTGTACGCGTCCGACTCCTTCTTTGGACCAATATTTGCACAATGTTCAATAGACAAAGGGATTGATGATTTCTATTTGCATAAGGGGTTTCTTTTCAAACAAAACAAGCTTTGCATTCCGAAATCGTCTCTCCAACTTTTGCTTATTCAAGAGTCCCATGGTGGAGGCCTTATGGGTCACTTTGGCCGTGACAAGACATATGACATGCTCTCCACTCACTACTTTTGGCCAAAGATGAAGCGCGACGTGGAGCGCCACGTTCAACGATGCACTACATGTATCCAAGCTAAGTCTAAGTCCAACCCCTTTGGTCTTTATATGCCATTGCCTATTCCTCATGCACCTCGGTCGGACATTAGCATGGACTTTGTGTTAGGCTTGTCTAGATCTAAACATGGTCATGATTCCATATTTGTAGTAGTGGATCGCTTTTCAAAAATGGCACATTTCATTCCGTGCCATAAGACCGATGATGCTTCACATGTAGCAAATTTGTTTTTCAGGGAAATAATTCGGCTACACGGTGTGCCAAGAACAATCGTATCCGATCGCGACGTAAAATTCATGAGCTACTTCTGGAAGACCCTCATGGCCAAGCTCGGCATCAAGCTCCTCTTCTCGTCCGCCTCGCATCCTCAAACCGATGGACAAACCGAGGTCGTCAATCGAAGTCTCGACACACTCCTCCGGGTGTTGATAAAGAAGAACCTTAAAGACTGGGAGGAATGCATTCCACACGCCGAGTTCGCCTACAACCGCGCCAAGCACTCCACCACCATGAGGAGCCCGTTCATGATCGTCTATGGCTTCAAGCCTCTCACCGTGCTCAACATCCTTCCACTTCCACTTCATGAACGTGCCAATATGGACGTTATCAAGCGTGCCCAAACAATGATGAAACTCCATGAAGACACACGAGCTACTATCGAGCAACAAGTCCTTTGCCAAGCATCAAGGCTAAACAAGACCAAGAAAGAGATGGTCTTTGATGAGGGCGACCTTGTGTGGATACACTTGAGTAAAGACCGCTTCCCCAAGGAACGCGACTCCAAGCTAAAGCCAAGAGGCGATGGACCATTCAAGGTGCTAAAGAGGATCAACAACAACGCCTATGTCATCGATATACCAACATCGAAGTATCTTGTGAGCTCGACATTCAATGTCAAGGACCTCTCACCCTACCATGGCGAAGAGGAAGTTGTGCAGGTTGAAGAGTCGAGGACGACTCTTTCCCAAGGGGGGGAGCTGATGCAGCCCGTCCTACGATCGCTACTACATCTACTCCCACGAGCTCCCCAAGTGGACCCATGACTCGCGCCCGAGCCAAACTCCTTCAAGCTAAGGTGAACTCGCTCCTCTCCTTGTGTGACTTTGACACACCCTTGTATGGCTTGCTACTTCACACGCATGCACTGTGCATCATCAGGTACTGATAGGGCAAAGGTGTCCGATCTTTCGATGAGATGGCGATAATCGATTTGGTGGAGTTCGGGCTTGACGATCCGACTACACGTGCGAGCACGAGCGCCAATGCAATCGCTAGGCCAATCTCCTGGAGGTTACCGATCCTGCGTGAACACGATCACCGACCAATGAGGGTCTTAATTCCTACCAAATCGAGAACAAGTAAGAACCAATATTGCAATCAAGATATTGCGGATTAAGAGGAAAGCTTTATTGAAAGAGGTGGGATCCTGAATAGGTGCAGTACAAGAGGCCTCTGCGACGCCGAGCCTTGGCGAAGTTGCGACTATGGCTAACTTTATGTCTAAACAAACCGAGTCTAAAGGTTCGCTATGGGGCGATTTAAGGCGAAAAGGGGTTTCGCCAGCCAAGGAAGTGGTGGCAATCCAACCCTAAAAGTCCTTTTCCCTCAAATACGGACTCTAAAAAGTGGCTAACTAAAAACCTCGAAAATTACATGGGCTGGCCCAAAATAAAGGTGTCAGCACCATATTATGCTATGGACGAATTCGTAGTATTGATCTTGAATATTTCGTCCAAGCCTTCTTTCTCCATTATGGTGGCCTCAAAGTTCAAATCTTCATCCGTGGCCTTCTCTTGGATCATCACATGCTTGCTGCCATCTCCATGCATGGCCATGCTCCAATGCTTGTCCCTCTCATCCATGCTTGGTCCATCATTCCTAAGAGTAAGAAATGTATCGACTTAGGCAGATCATATTCTCATGTATGTAAGGAATAGTTCCAAGAAACGAAAGTACCTGATAGTTCAGTTGTTTGGCACGAGATCTTGTGATGGGTCCTTGTATGTGTGTTGGTACAACGGTTGTATCAATAGTAGGGATGTCCACATCATGCTCCCCTTCTTGAATTGAAGTCGCCCCGACGCAATCTCATCTTCCTCACCAAAGTAAGGCTTCAAATCAAATGTTAAATGTAGGACTAACTGCATAAAGTCTGCAGCAACTCAAGTTTATATGCATTATCATTGATTCTTTCTAACACCTTAAAGGGACCAGCAAGACGTGGCATTAACTTAGACTTATGTAAATCAGAAAACGATCTTTACGCAAATGTAACCAAACAAGATCGCCAACATCAAACACAACATGCTTTCTCCTTTATCCCCAAAGAAGTTTATACTTAGCATTCATGTGTTCAATGTTATCTTTAGTAGTCTTATGCAAGTTTAATATCATTTCGTGTAGCATCCAAATTATGTTGCAATCAAGAAGGTAAAGGCAATAAATCAATAGGTGCACGAGGAACAAAACCATACACAATCTCAAATGGGCACATCTTTGTGGTAGAATGCAATGAACGATTATAAGCAAATTCTATATGAGGTAAACACTCTTCCCACAATTTTAAGTTCTTTTTTAAAACAGCCCGTAACATAGTAGACAAAGTTCTATTTACTACTTCATTGACCATCGGTTTGGGGATGACATGTAGTACTAAAGAGCAATTTAGTCCCCAACTTAGCCCATAAACATCTCCAAAAGTGGCTAAGAAATTTAGTATCACGATCGAGACAATAGTATTTGGCACACCATGCAAACGAACAATTTCACGAAGAACAAATCAGCAATATGTGCGGCATCATCCGTTTTATGACAAGGAATAAAGTGTGCCATCTTAGAGAACCGATCCACAACAACAAAATACTATCCTCCCCTTCGTGTTCGTGGCAATCCCAAAACAAAGTCCATAGAAATATCCTCCCAAGGAACACTAGGAACAGGAAGAGGCATATATAAACCATGTGGATTAAGGCGAGACTTAGCTTTTTGACAAGTAGTGCAATGCCACAAATCTCTCAACATCTCGACGACACGTACCAAAAGAAGTGTGCAAGAAGAACATCCTCCGCCTTCTTGACACCAAAGTGTCCCATCAATCCTCCTCCATGCGCCTCTGTAATAACAAAAGACGAAAGAGCTATCTCGAATGCATAGTTTGTTAGCACGAACACAAATCCATCATTGAAGACGAACTTGTTCCAAGTTCTACCATCTCTACAATTTCGCAACACATCTTTAAATTCAAAGATCATGCACATATTGTTCTTTAATAGTTTCCAATCCAAATATTTTGAAGTCAAGTTGAGATAACAAAGCATAACGGTGACAAAGCATCAGCAATAATATTATCTTTACCCTTTTGTTTGATAACATAAGGAAAAGACTCAATAAATTCAACCCACTTTGCATGACGACGATTCAACTTAGCTTGACTACGAATATGCTTCAAAGATTCATGATCGTAATGAATAACAAATTCCTTAGGCCATAGATAATGTTGCCAAGTTTCTAATGTCCGAACCAACGATATAATTCTTTATCATAAGTAGAATAGTTCAGACTAGCCCCACTCAATTTCTCACTAAAATATGCAATGGTTTTCCTCTTGTAATAACACCCTCCCAAACCAATTCCACTAGCATCACATTCAAGCTCAAAAGTCTTAGTAAAATCGAAGTTGTAGTAAGGAGCATGTCTTAGCTTATCTTTCAATATGACGAAGGCCTGTTGTTGTGCATCGCCCAAACAAAGGGCACATCCTTCTTGGTAAGCTCATTCAACGCGACAATTGATCCAAAGTCTTTGACAAAGCGCCTATAAAACCAGCGAGGCCAAGAAAACTCCTCACTTGTGTGACCGTCTTGGGTCATGGCCAATTCTCAATAGCTTCAATCTTGGCTGGATCCACTTCAATACCGTGATGTAACAACATAGCCAAGAAACGAACTCGATTGGTGCAAAAGGTGCACTTCTCAAGGTTACCAAACAAACGTGCATCACGTAAAGCATTGAAAACAGCACGTAAATGGTCCAAATGTTCCTCTAAAGATTTGCTATAAATCAGAATATCATCAAAGTAGACTACCACAAAACGTCCAATGAAAGCACGTAAAACTTCGTTCATTAATCTCATGAAAGTGCTAGGTACATTAGTTAAACCAAACGGCATTACTAACCACTCATATAAACCGAACTTAGTTTTAAATGCTGTTTTCCATTCATCTCCTAATTGCATACGAATCTGGTGGTAACCACTACGCAAATCAACTTTAGAAAACATGGTAGAGCCACTCAATTCATCAAGCATGTCATCCAAACGTGGAATAGGATGACGATATCGAATAGTAATATTATTGATAGCTCTACAATCAGTACACATGCGCGAAGAACCATCTTTCTTAGGTACCAAAATAATAGGAACAACACAAGGGCTAAGGGACTCACGAATATGATCTCTGTCGAGTAGTTCCTGAATTTGGCGTTGTATCTCCTTTGTCTCCTCTAGATTGGTTCTATATGGCGCGCGGTTGGGCAACGTGGCACCAGGAATTAGATCAATTTGATGCTCAATTCCTCTAATAGGAGGTAGTCCCGTGGCAACTCAATGAAATACGTCCTCATATTCCCTGCAAAAGGTTAGCAACAGCGGGTGGCAAAGAAGGAGGCATATCCTCAAATGAAAACAAAACCTCTTTGCAAACAATTGCATAACATTGAGTATTGTTTACATCTAGTTCAGCAATATCAATTTTATTTGCAAGCATACATGGACTCTTCAAACGAATTTCAAGAGCATGTGTAGAATCAGATTTAGTGTTCTTTGGTGGTATAAAATCTGCAAACAACTGATTCTCACTTTTATTTTTCTCCTCGCTTTAGCTCTACTAGCTCTAGCAAGATCATCTTTTAAAATCTGTTCGGGAGTCATAGGTTTTAGACCAATTTTCTTTCCATCATGCATAAGAGAATAGTGGTTAGTTTTGCCATTATGAATGATTCTCTATCAAATTGCCATGGTCTACCAAGTAACAAAGAACAAGCTTGCATAGGTACAACATCACAATCAACAAAATCGAATATGTACCAATAGTAAAATGCACGCTGCATCGTTCTTGTTACCTTGATCTTGAGAACTCTCAAACCATTGGATGTAGTATGAATGTGGGCGTTGTCTTGTTGGAAGCGCAAGCTTCTACCATGTCAACACCGCCAGATTATTACAACTCCCTCCATCAATGATGATCCGATAGCTCTTTTCCTTGACAACACCACGTGTTTGGAACAGGTTGTGGCGTTGATCTTGCTCGATTTGCTCAATTGCACACTCAACACACGTTGTGTAATTAAACTCTTGTATTGATCGCCAGCCACTCCCATTACCTCGCTCGCCATCATCATCGAATTGTCTCCATCTCGAGCAGAAATAAGGGCTAGTGTATCTTCATCAAGTCACTCATGAGTCGTATTCACCATCTTCTCGCACCATCATCACACGTTGTGTTGTGCATCGCTCTCAATATGACCAAACCCCAAAGACTTGCGGCATTGTATATCCTTAGTCTTACCCGTGGAAGCCATAGAAGATGCACTACGAAAGGTGAGCATTGGATGATGGTGGAGGAGCAATGGAAATCTTGTGGTGGCCTTGGATGTGGTAGTAGCCGGAGGCGAATCACGAGGAGGAGCCGATTGTCGGGATGTCCAAGTGGATGTGCGACTGCAGAATTATTAGTCCTCCTCCATGGTGTTTGGCGATCTCAAGACTTCACGCTCAGCTTTGCAAGCAAGATGAAACAAACGAGTGATAGAATTATATTCCTTATAATCTAATATGTGCTGAATGTCCTTGTTTAATCCACCAAAGAAACGTGCAAGCATTTGTTCATTAGATTCTACAAGACCACACCTAACCATCCCGCTTGCAATTCGATAATACTCTTCTACGAAATTTTCCCTTGCTCTAAGCGTGCGATTCTTTAGTAAATCACGTTGATAAGTGGGAGGTACAAACGAACACGCATAGCAGTTTTAAAGTCCAAGTACTAGGAATAGTAGTAGGATTTAAACGACAATACTCGCACCACCAAAGGGAAGCAAATTTAGTAAATTCACATGTAGCAAAGACTAACACATATTCTCGTGGATATTTTAAGCATGCAAAACGTTGTTCTACTTCCATCTCCCATGTAAGATATGCATCAGATTATATTTACCCTCAAAAGATGGAATATTTAATTTAAGCTTTGCAACATGATCATCATCAAGACGCATCTAGGGCGGCTATGTAGTAATGTCGGGACGACCAGTACCGTGGAGGTTGTTCAACCTCCTCGTCACAAAATGATCGCCGCCGTCGGGTCGTAGTAGTACCCGCTCGTCTCCAATGTCGCAGCAGCCCACGGCGAAGTCCGAGGAACGCTCCGCAGCAGCGAGCCGGTGCGGCGGCAGCATCGGCCGAGCCGTGATCGGAATGCGTCGGCACCATGTGTGGGTGCCGGTGCGGGCAATCGGTTCGAGCTCTTGAACCGAACGCCAAGCTTGGCGTTGAAGGATTTCGAGTCCATCGATCTTGTCCACGGCGTTGAGCTTGGTGTCAAACTCCCCTAGGGCGCGGTCCACGTCTTCGCCGATGACCGTGAGCGCGGAGAAGTGGGCATGTAGTTCTTCGCTCGTCATGGTGGCAGGGTTCCGCCATATCCGCATGGTTAGTCCTTAAAAAGCATGTATATACTACAGGAATATGGTGGAAGTCACGCCAGAATCCGTCAAGCAATATAATGAAGCTCTTACAAGTTCTTACCAAACAGCAGAAAAGGCGATGTGCAACCACGAGGATCGGTGGATCCAGATTGAACCAAGCGATTACCGTGAGTCGAAACACCGCACGTGGAGAGTATCCGTGGAGCTCGAAGGCTTAGCAAAGGGTCAGCAATTATCAAAACAGAATGCAAAAGTTGAAAGAATGCTCAACGACGGATCAGGCCGGGTCCTAGGCTGAACCATTAGAGAGACGCGAGCCTAGATCAACAACGATGTCACGACGCCGACACAACAAGCAATCAGTATGATGATATAGCACCGAAAAGCGATCCGAGATGCGTAAAATCACTATGATGGCGAGTGTCTAGAACTGATCTACGGGTCTAAAAGAGGTTAGCCCCAAAATTTTTTTCAAATTTTTATTTTGTTCTAAAGCGCCAGCGCCAAAAAATATCGCTATAACGGCCGATGGAGAAAAGTGATCCTGGTCGAAAAATAGTATAGCCGTAATTTTTTTTTTTTTTTTTTTTGCTCTCCTTCGGACTTACGACGGACTCTTAGCTCGACACGGACTTTAGTGAACACGGAAACAAAGAAAGAAGGAAAGTCAAAAGAAATAACGAGGAAAAGAATTTATTTCGGACTCGCACTACAGTAAAACCGATCGGATCTGGTCGCGTAGGAAGGCGGCGGAGTATTAGGGTTTTATGGTGGCGGTATATGGCGGCGGAATATGGTGGCGGGGTATATGGCGCGGAATATGGTGGTGGCGTATATGGCGGCGGTGATCGGCGAGTGTGGTGGTGACTAGTATGATCGTAACTCGAAACTCTAAGGGACGAGACACTAAGACCAAAGAACTCGACGCGACGATGTAGACACAAATTCAACAATGCAAAACGAAAAGATAATGCGAGGCGAGATTGGTTATGGGATGGATCTAAACGCTAATCGTGTTTTTGGCTTTTTCGTGGGTTATAGGTAAAAACAGATCTAATCTACGAAAAAGAAAATCTCACCGAGCAACCTGAAATCATACCACTTGATAGGGCAAAGGTGTCCGATCTTTCGATGAGATGGCGATAATCGATTTGGTGGAGTTCGGCTTGACGATCCGACTACACGTGCGAGCACGAGCGCCAATGCAATCGCTAGGCCAATCTCCCGAGGTTACCGATCCTGCGTGAACACGATCACCGACCGAGGGTCTTAATTCCTACCAAATCGAGAACAAGTAAGAACCAATATTGCAATCAAGATATTGGATTAAGAGGAAAGCTTTATTGAAAGAGGTGGGATCCTGAATAGGTGCAGTACAAGAGGCCTCTCGACGCCGAGCCTTGGCGGTTGCGACTATGGCTAACTTTATGTCTAAACAAAATCCGAGTCTAAAGGTTCGGCTATGGGGCGATGAGGTGGGGTTTCGCCAACCAAGGAAGTGGTGGCAATCCAACCCTAAAAGTCCTTTTCCCTCAAATACGGACTCTAAAAAGTGGCTAACTAAAACCGAAAATTACATGGCTGGCCCAAAATAAAGGTGTCGCAGCACCATATTATGCTATGGACGACGTAAAGTATTGATCTTGAATATTTCGTCCAAGCCTTCTTTCTCCATTATGGTGGCCTCAAAGTTCTGAAATCTTCATCCGTGGCCTTCTCTTGGATCATCACATGCTTGCTGCCATCTCCATGCATGGCCATGCTCCAATGCTTGTCCCTCTCATCCATGCTTGGTCCATCATTCCTAAGAGTAAGAAATGTATCTGACTTAGGCAGCATCATATTCTCATGTATGTAAGGAATAGTTCCAAGAAACGAAAGTACCTGATAGTTAAGTTGTTTGGCACGAGATCTTGTGATGGGTCCTTGTATGTGTGTTGCTGTAGGTACAACGGTTGTATCAATAGTAGGGATGTCCACATCAGGTACGAAGAGAAGGACCCAAGGAACGAAGGAGAAGCAACCAGTCGCTGCCAAACGCAAGCGGTACTGCCGACCGGTACTACTGGACAACGGTACTACCGCCCCCTCCTACCGCTCGCCACAGGCGGCTCCGACGGAAGATCTAACCGCTGCCAGACGCAAGCGGTACTGCCGACCGGTACTACCGGTACTACCGGACAGCGGTACGACCGCCCCCTCCTACCGCTCGCCACAGGCGCCTCCGACAAAAGCTCCAGTCCCTCAAGCGGTACTACCGGTCACCAACGGTACTACCGGTCACCAACGGTACTACCGGTTGCAGGACCAGTACTACCGGCCCCGACTGATCCTGAATGCCTAAGTGCGGCCCTGTGCCTTGTAACCCTACCTATAATTTACCTTTTCGTTCCGAAACTACCCCTGTTTTGTGGCTGGACTATATATAGCCCCCACCCTCTATTGTAAACCCTAGACTTGGATAATAATAGATATTAAGGAAACCCTTTGAGGACTTATATCTATTGGTCTCATGCTCCTACCAAGGAGCACCGGATTATCCACCCCCCTCTTGGATCTTGCCTAGTGCGTTCCTGTTACAAGGCCTTGGGTTCTCGGTTTCTCGCCCCCAAGTCGTCAAGATCTCACCAAGCACCTCATCCCCCGTTGTTGGCGTGGAGAGCGAGCTTCGCCCAACACCGATCCTAGAGATTATGTTGGACCGGTTGCCACCGGCGTGAGGAGTAGGCGTGTATCGTGTTTTGGTGTGTGTGTTCGTGGTTTTCATCGCTTTCCTCGATTTCATCCCCTGACCACCTCTTTCCCCTTATTTCTCGTGGAATTCGTGAAAGATCGGGCCAACCCCAGGGTTACCCCCTAACAATACATATCATTGCATCATACTCTTCTATGCAAAACCATTGATTGAAAAGACTCGGCAAAACGCTATTTACTAAACCCTATTTTATTTTACTACAATGCTACTGCGGGAGGTTTTACTAGGACTTGTGTTTTCCACCCTTGTAGACAAGTGGATTCACTCACCCCTTGACCCTAGGTTGATCCCCTTGATTTTACAAAAATTTAGGAACAAGAATCGCCCAATTCGGAGTTCATATGAAGAAGTTACGGTGGGTTTACTAAATTGGAAAAAGGGAAAAAGAAAAGATCAAAAAAGAGCGCCACATTGACCTGGGTCACAGGCCTAGTTTAGGCCACAAGGCCATGCCGTCATGCGGCGGATAGAATCCGCCGCCCGTGTCAAAGCCACCGATAGGGTTCCCCGATGTCGGCCGACATCGCCAGCCATAGCCTCCCGCCGTGTCCGCCTAGAACTCGCGTGAGGGCCCCACTTAACCGCCACCACACTGCCCCTACCGCCAAGACTTTCACGAGCCGCCGCTCGTGAAGTCGCCGCCATCGAGCGCCAAAGCCTCTCCTCCTGACCAGCTGCCACTGACCGCCCCTCTCTCCCGCAGAACCGCCGCCTTCTCCGCTTGACGCCGACGCCGAGCCGCCTCCTCCGCGGACCCGACGACCGCCACCACGCCGACCCGGCCGACCCACCGCTTCGAATGGAGCCGAGCCGTCCCGGCCGAGGCCGCTTCGAGTCGTCGCCACCGCCGCCGCCGCCCTCCTCCCTCTGTCGCACGATCTAGGGCCAACGGCCCAGATCGGCCGTTGACCGGTCAGCCCCAGGCGCTGACTAGTCAACCACCCAGTAAGCGCCTAGTCAGCAGCCACGTGGGCCAGTCAACAGTCAAGGTTGACTGGGTATTTTCTTTAATCGATTTAATTGGCAGATTTTCGTAGAAACTTGTAAATTGCGTAGAAATTAATCTACTGGGCCAAAAATTGCAAATAAAATATGTGTAGATTCAGTAAGTCGTGTAGAATCTTGCTGTACCTTTGTTTCACACTTTTGCGGCAAGGTTTGGTCCAGATTAATTAAATGAGTTAATGGCAATTAATTCGTAGAAAAAGATCTGTAACTCCAAAAATTGCATATAATATGTCCCTGGATTCAGTAGAACAAGGGGAATCTCAAAGTGAATTAAAAGAATAGGCTTACAGTAAAAACTTTTGCAGAAACTATTTAGTGGCCTTCTGCAGTATTTTTATTACTCAGGGAGTTTTATAGTTCCTTTTTGAGTAATTCCAATTGGTACTGTTCCTAAATAGTAATGCCCATACAGTAGAATTTTCCCAAGATTTTATAAATATTATACTATCGGTAGTGAATTATTTGGGTTCTAGCTCTAGTTTTGAGCATTATATTTTGCATAATAGTTTTCCTTGCGCTAAAACTATTTTCCATGCATGCATTCAGTAGCTTTATTGAATAGGATTATGTGGTGCAGCTGTAGCCCCAATTCACTTGTCATGCATACATTCATGCATCATCTTTGTTGCATATGCTTGTGGATTGTTTGTTTATGATTGCAATTGTATCGTGTAGATTGTGACGAGTGCAATGCTTGCTCGTGTGTGGATTGTTCTTCCGACCGCTACAACCAAGGCAAGTAGATGCTACTTTGTTCATGATATTGTCCTACTATTATCAATGCATTGTCATGTATTTTGTAGATGCATGTGTAGGATGATACTATCGCTATGCTATGTCCTATTATGTGGTAGGGCTTTCCTTGTAGATGAACCACCGTTGGTAGATGTGCTTAGCCATGCTATGATGAACGAGGGCTGGGTTACATCACTGAAAGTTGTTTCTAAATGTGTTGGTTTGTGAAAACTAAAACAACTTAATCAATGAATCTCCTGGGTGTGATGGGATTGATATTTTTTGGTGGTTTCATTGCGGAAAGGCACCCAGGTATCAAGAGAAAATGATTGGCTTCTTTATTCTGTAGCTTACGTGTACAACCATGTGCCAATAATGAAATGGGCGGTTGGTTGGACTTAGTAGGTTGTGGTAACTAGAACCCGCGTATCCAGAGATGTAGAATTTTGGTAGGTTGGACCGGTGCGCGTCGGGATTGGGGAGATACTTCCCGAACAGTCTCTTCTTGGACTTCTCCCTATCATCACCCAAAATGAGAGTGATGGTATGAGTCAATGGCCAAGTCACATGGGTAAAGTGTACTAACCCCTGCAGGGTGTATAATCTAATCGATTAGCCGTGTCCCCGGTTATGGACAACTGAGTTGCTTGATATTGATTCCATGACATGTTTCTCGCTCATTCAAATTTCATAATTGTTTTAATATTGTTGGTTTAACTTAATTGGGATCTTTTCAAAGAAAATCAAAAACTGTTTATGAAAGTAGGACAAATGTATTTGCAAATGCAAGCCAGACACAGCTCCAATTGACAAATATGCATGAAGATGATAGCATTATTGTCTCCTTTACTAGCTCTACTTGCCATACATTCCATGTATTGACCCTTCGGGGCTGCTACATTTCATGTTGCAGGATATTCCGATTCCGAGTAATCGATATAGGACACGGTACTCCACTCGGCACTTGTTCACTTGTGGGCAATTTGAAGAATGGAGGATTTGCTTTATTTATGTTGCTACCTGAATAATTTGAGCTAAGCTTTTATTGTAATAATGGTACTCTGGATCTTCGTTATTTATGATACACGGATATTTTTCTATGTTATTCATCTTATTCTATTGTGGGCCAATGAACCAATCCAGGGATTGGCATGTCACATAGAAGCTACGGTCTTTTCAGAACCGTGGTGTTACATAATCTGTCCAGTGTTGGCATGGTAGAGAAGCTTGCGCTTCCAACAAGACAACGCCCACATTCGTATTACGTCCAATGGTTTGAGAGTTCTCGCAAGATCAAGGTAACAAGAACGGTACGCGTGCATTTTACTATTTGTACATATTCTGATTTTGTTGATTGTGATGTTGTACCTATCAAGCTTGTCCTTTGTTACTTGGTAGACCATGGCAATTTGATAGAGAATCTGTTCATAATGGCAAAACTAATCACTATTCTCTTATGCATGATGGAAAGAAAATTGGTCTAAAACCTATGACTCCCGAACAGATTTTAAAACATGCTCTTGCTAGAGCTAGTAGAGCTAAAACTGAGGATAAAAATAAAAGTGAGAATCAGATTGTTGCTGCAGATTTTATACCACCAAAGAACACTAAATCTGATTCTACACATGATACTGAAATTCGTTTGAAGAGTCCATGTATGCTTGCAAATAAAATTGATATTGCTGAACTAGATGTAAACAATACTCAGTGTTATGCAATTGTCTGCAAAGAGGTTTTGTTTTCATTTGAGGATATGCCTCCTTCTTTGCCACCCGCTATTACTAACATTTTGCAGGAATATGAGGACGTCTTTCCCATTTGCCGCCACTGGACTACCTCCTATTAGAGGAATTGAGCACCAAATTGATCTAATTCCTGGTGCCACGTTGCCCAACCGCTACCATATAGAACCAATCCAGAGGAGACAAAGGAGATACAACGCCAAATTTAGGAACTACTCGACAGAGATCATATTCGTGAGTCCCTTAGCCTGTGATGTTCCTATTATTTTGGTACCTAAGAAAGATGGTTCTTGGCGATGTGTACCGATTGTAGAGCTATCAATAATATTACTATTCGACATACTCATCCTATTCCACGTTTAGATGACATGCTTGATGAATTGAGTGGCTCTACCATGTTTTCTAAAGTTGATTTGCGTAGTGGTTACCACCAGATTCGTATGAAATTAGGAGATGAATGGAAAACAGTATTTAAAACTAAGTTCGGTTTATATGAGTGGTTAGTAATGCCGTTTGGTTTAACTAATGCACCTAGCACTTTCATGAGATTAATGAACGAAGTTTTACGTGCTTTCATTGGACGTTTTGTGGTAGTCTACTTTGATGATATTCTGATTTATAGCAAATCTTTAGAGGATCATTTGGACCATTTACATGCTGTTTTCAATGCTTTATGTGATGCACGTTTGTTTGGTAACCTTGAGAAGTGCACCTTTTGCACCAATCGAGTTGCGTTTCTTGGCTATGTTGTTACATCACAGGGTATTGAAGTGGATCCAGCCAAGATTGAAGCTATTGATAATTGGCCACAGCCCAAGACAGTCACACAAGTGAGGAGTTTCCTTGGCCTCGCTGGTTTTTATAGGCGCTTTGTCAAAGACTTTGGATCAATTGCCGCGCCGCTGAATGAGCTTACCTAGAAGGATGTGCCCTTTGTTTGGGGCGATGCACAACAACAGGCCTTCGTCATATTGAAAGATAAGCTAACACATGCTCCCTTACTCCAACTTCCTGATTTTACTAAGACTTTTGAGCTTGAATGTGATGCTAGTGGAATTGGTTTGGGAGGGGTGTTATTACAAGAGGGGAAACCTGTTGCTTATTTTAGTGAGAAATTGAGTGGGGCTAGTCTGAACTATTCTACTTATGATAAAGAATTATATGCGTTGGTTCAGACATTAGAAACTTGGCAACATTATCTATGGCCTAAAGAATTTGTTATACATTCTGATCATGAATCTTTGAAGCATATTCGTAGTCAAGCTAAGTTGAATCGTCGCCATGCAAAGTGGGTTGAATTTATTGAGTCTTTTCCTTATGTTATCAAACACAAAAAGGGTAAAGATAATATTATTGCTGATGCCTTGTCGCGCCGTTATACTTTGTTATCTCAACTTTACTTCAAAATATTTGGATTAGAAACTATTAAGGAAGAATATGTGCATGATGCTGAATTTAAAGATGTGTTACAGCATTATAGAGATGGTAGAACATGTAACAAGTTCGTCTTCAATGATGGATTTGTGTTCTGTGCTAACAAACTATGCATTCCGGATAGTTCTGTTCGTCTTTTGTTGTTACAGGAGGCGCATGGAGGAGGATTTATGGGACACTTTGGTGTCAAGAAGACGGAGGATGTTCTTGTTGCACACTTCTTTTGGCCACGTATGCGTCGAGATGTTGAGCGATTTGTGGCACGCTGCACTACTTGTCAAAAAGCTAAGTCTCGCCTTAATCCACATGGTTTATATATGCCTCTTCCTGTTTCCTAGTGTTTCTTGGGAGGATATTTCTATGGACTTTGTTTTGGGATTGCCACGAACACAGAAGGGGAGGGATAGTATTTTTGTTCTTGTGGATCGGTTTTCTAAGATGGCACACTTTATTCCTTGTCATAAAACGGATGATGCTGCGCATATCGCTGATTTGTTCTTTCGTGAAATTGTTCGTTTGCATGGTGTGCCAAATACTATTGTTTCTGATCGTGATACTAAATTTCTTAGCCACTTTTGGAGATGTTTATGGGCTAAGTTGGGGACTAAATTCTTGTTTAGTACTACATGTCATCCCCAAACTGATGGACAAACTCAAGTAGTAAATAGAACTTTGTCTACTATGTTGCGGGCTGTTTTAAAGAAGAACTTAAAATTGTGGGAAGAGTGTTTACCTCATATAGAATTTTCTTATAATCGTTCACTGCATTCTACCACAAAGATGTGCCCATTTGAGATCGTTTATGGTTTTGTTCCTCGTGCACCTATTGATTTATTGCCTTTACCTACTTCGGTGCAACATAATTTGGATGCTACACTGATGTGGACATCCCTACTATTGATACAACCGTTGTACCTACAGCAACACACATACAAGGACCCATCACAAGATCTCGTGCTAAACAACTTAACTATCAGGTACTTTCGTTTCTTGGAACTATTCCTTACATACATGAGAATATGATGCTGCCTAAATCAGATACATTTCTTACTCTTAGGAATGATGGACCAAGCATGAATGAGAGGGACAAGCATTGGAACATGGCCATGCATGGAGATGGCAGCAAGCATGTGATGATCCAAGAGAAGGCCACGGATGAAGATTTCAGAACTTTGAGGCCACCATAATGAAGAAAGAAGGCTTGGACGAAATATTCAAGATCAATACTACTTAATTCGTCCATAGCATAATATGGTGTCATGACACCTTTATTTTGGGCCAGGCCCATGTATTTTTCGCAGGTTTTAATTAGCCACTTTTTAGAGTCCGTATTTGAGAAAAGGGCTTTTAGGTTGGATTCGCCACCACTTCCATGGCTGGCGAAACCCCACCTTTTCGCCCTTAAATACGCATAGCCGAACCTTTAGACTCGGATTTTGTTTAGACATTAAGTTAGCCATAGTCGCAACTTCGCCAAGGCTCGGCGTCAGAGGCCTCTTGTACTTCGCACCTATTCAGATCCCACCTCTTTCAATAAAGCTTCCTCTTAATCCGCAATATCTTGATTGCAATATTGGTTCTTACTTGTTCTCGATTTCGTAGGAATTAAGACCCTCATGGTCAGCCGATCGTGTTCACGCAGGATCGGTAACCTCCGGAGATTGGCCTAGCGATTGCATTGGCGCTCGTGCTCGCACGCAGTAGTCGGATCGTCAAGCCCGAACTCCACCAAATCGATTATCGCCATCTCATCGAAAGATCGGACACCTTTGCCCTATCAGCGGGTGGCAAAGAAGGAGGCATAGCCTCAAATGAAAACAAAACCTCTTTGCAGACAATTGCATAACATTGAGTATGGGTTACATCTAGTTCAGCAATATCAATTTTATTTGCAAGCATACATGGACTCTTCAAACGAATTTCAGAGCATGTGTAGAATCGATTTAGTGTTCTTTGGTGGTTTAAAATCTGCAGCAACAATCTGATTCTCACTTTTATTTTCTCCTCGCTTTAGCTCTACTAGCTCTAGCAAGATCATCTTTTAAAATCTGTTCGGAGTCATAGGTTTTAGACCAATTTTCTTTCCATCATGCATAAGAGAATAGTGGTTAGTTTTGCCATTATGAACAGATTCTCTATCAAATTGCCATGGTCTACCAAGTAACAAAGAACAAGCTTGCATAGGTACAACATCACAATCAACAAAATCAGAATATGTACCAATAGTAAAATGCACGCTGCATCGTTCTTGTTACCTTGATCTTCGAGAACTCTCAAACCATTGGATGTAGTATGAATGTGGGCGTTGTCTTTTTGAAGCGCAAGCTTCTACCATGTCAACACCGCAGATTATTACAACTCCTCCATCAATGATGATCCGATAGCTCTTTCCTTGACAACACCACATGTTTGGAACAGGTTGTGGCGTTGATCTTGCTCAGATTTGCTCAATTGCACACTCAACACACGTTGTGTAATTAAACTCTTGTATTGATCGCAGCCTTCAGCTCCCATTACCTCGGCTCGTCATCATCATCGAATTGTCTCCATCTCGAGAAATAAGGGCTAGTGTATCTTCATCAAGTCACTCATTGAATCGTATTCACCATCTTCTCGCACCATCATCACACGTTGTGTTGTGCAATCGTCTCTCAATATGACCAAAACCCCAAGACTTGCGGCATTGTATATCCTTAGTCTTACCCGTGGAAGCCATAGAAGATGCACTACGAGCAGAGCATTGGATGATGGTGGAGGAGCAGCTGGAAATCTTGTGGTGGCCTTGGATGTGGTAGTAGCGGAGGCGAATCACGAGGCGCAGATTGTCGGGATGTCCAAGTGGATGTGCGACCTGCGAATTATTAGTCCTCCTCCATGGTGTTTGGCGATCCTGCACTTCACGTTCAGCTTTGCAAGCAAGATGAAACAAACGAGTGATAGAATTATATTCCTTATAATCTAATATGTGCCGAATGTCCTTGCTTAATCCACCAAAGAAACGTGCAAGCATTTGTTCATTAGATTCAACAAGACCACACCTAACCATCCCCGTTTGCAATTCCTGATAATACTCTTCTACAGAATTTTTCCCTTGCTCTAAGCGTGTCAGATTCTTTAGTAAATCACGTTGATAAGTGGGAGGTACAAAACGAACACGCATAGCAGTTTTTAAAGCAGTCCAAGTACTAGGAATAGTAGTAGGATTTAAACGACAATACTCAGACCACCAAAGGGAAGCAAATTTAGTAAATTCACATGTAGCAAAGACTAACACGCATATTCTCGTGGATATTTTAAGCATGCAAAACGTTGTTCTACTTCCATCTCCCATGTAAGATATGCATCGTGATTATATTTACCCTCAAAAGATGGAATATTTAATTTAAGCTTTGCAACATGATCATCATCATTACGCATCGTGGGCGGCGTTGCGGTAGTAATGTCGGGACGACCAGTACACTGGAGGTTGTTCAACCTCCTCGTCAAATGTATCGTCGCCGGGTCGTAGTAGTACCCGCCGTCGTCTCCCAATGTCGCAGCAGCACTGGCGGAAGTCCGAGGAACGCTGGCCGCAGCAGAGCCGCCGGGGCGGCAGCCGTATCAGCAATCCGAGCCGTGATCGGAATGCGCCGGCGCCATGTGTTGGTGCCGTGCGGTGCGGGCAATCGGTTCGGCTCCTTGAACCGAACGCTGCTTGGCGTTGAAGGATTTCTCGAGTCCATCGATCTTGTCACGGCGTTGGTGAGCTTGGTGTCAAACTCCCTAGGCGCTGTCCACGTCTTCGCCGACCACGTGAGCGGAGAAGTGGGCATGTAGTTCTTCATTCGTCATGGTGGCGGGGTTCCGCAAGTATCTCACATGGTTAGTCCTTAAAAGCAGGTATATACTACAGGAATATGGTGGAAGTCACGCGTAATCCGTCAAGCAATATACGAAGCTCTTACAAGTTCTTACCAAACAGCAGGAAAAGGCGATGTGCAACCACGAGGATCAGTGGGTCCAGAGATTGAACCAAGCGATTACGAGGAGTCGAAACACCGCACGTGGAGAGTATCTGTGTAGCTCTGGGAAGGCTTAGCAAAGGGGTTAGCAATTATCAAAACAGCGATGCAAAAGTTGAAAGAATGCTCAACGACGGAACTGTGCTGGTCCTAGGCTAGACCGTACTAGAGACGCGAGCCTAGATCACCAACGATGTCACACAACAAGCACTGTATGATGATATAGCACCCTGAAAAGCGATCCGAGATGCAGAAAAATAGTAGGATGGCGAGTGTCTAGAACTGATCTACGGGGTCTAAAAAGAGGTTAGCCCCCAAAAAATTTTTCGAAATTTTTTATTTTGCTCCGGAAAGCGCGCAGGCGCCAAAAAAATATCGCTATAACGGCCGATGGAGAAAAGTGATCCCCAAAGCCGAAAACCAGTATAGCTAGAATTTTTTTTTTTTTTTTTTGCTCTCCTTCTGGACTTACGACCGGACTCTTAGCGAACACGGAAACAACAAAGAAGGAAAGTCAAAAGAAATAACTGGGAAACAGTAACTCTACTCGGACTGCATCACGCAGAAAACCGATCGGATCTGTGGTCAGAGGGAAGCGATGGCGGAGTATTAGGGTTTATGGTGGCGGGGTATATGGCGGCGGAATATGGTGGCGGAATATGGTGGCGGTGATCGAGTGTGGCGGTGACTATTATGATCGAACTCGAAACTCTAAGGGACGAGACACTAAGACCAAAGAACTCGACGCGACGATGTAGACACAAATTCAACAATGCAAAACCGAAAAGATAATGCGAGGCGTAGATTGGTTATGGGATGGATCTAAACTATAAGCGTGTTTTTGGCTTTTTCGTGGGTTATAGGTAAAGATGATCTAATCTACGAAAAAGTAAAATCTCACCGAGCAACCCGAAATCGATACCACTTGATAGGGCAAAGGTGTCCGATCTTTCGATGAGATGGCGATAATCGATTTGGTGGAGTTCGGCTTGACGATCCGACTACACGTGCGAAAGCACGGCGCCAATGCAATCGCTAGGCCAATCTCACGGAGGTTACCGATCCTGCGTGAACACGATCACCGACCAGAGGGTCTTAATTCCTACCAAATCGAGAACAAGTAAGAACCAATATTGCAATCAAGATATTGCGGATTAAGAGGAAAGCTTTATTGAAAGAGGTGGGATCCCGAATAGGTGCGGTACAAGAGGCCTCTGCGACGCCGAGCCTTGGCGAAGTTGCGACTATGGCTAACTTAATGTCTAAACAAAATCCGAGTCTAAAGGTTCTATATGGGCGTATTTAAGGCGAAAAGGTGGGGTTTCGCCAGCCATGGAAGTGGTGGCCGAATCCAACCCTAAAAGTCCTTTTCCCTCAAATACGGACTCTAAAAAGTGGCTAATTAAAACCTCATGAAAATTACATGGGCTGGCCCAAAATAAAGGTGTCGCACACCATATTATGCTATGGACGAATTCAAAGTATTGATCTTGAATATTTCCCAAGCCTTCTTTCTTCATTATGGTGGCCTCAAAGTTCTGAAATCTTCATCCGTGGCCTTCTCTTGGATCATCACATGCTTGTTGCCATCTCCATGCATGGCCATGCTCCAATGCTTGTCCCTCTCATTCATGCTTGGTCCATCATTCCTAAGAGTAAGAAATGTATCTGATTTAGGCAGCATCATATTCTCATGTATGTAAGGAATAGTTCCAAGAAACGAAAGTACCTGATAGTTAAGTTGTTTAGCACGAGATCTTGTGATGGGTCCTTGTATGTGTGTTGCTGTAGGTACAACGGTTGTATCAATAGTCGGGATGTCCACATCAAATATCCTGAGAATATGCGTGTTAGTGCTGCTACATGTGAATTTACTAAATTTGCTTCCCTTTGGTGGTCTGAGTATTGTCGTTTAAATCCTACTACTATTCCTAGTACTTGGACTGCTTTAAAAACTGCTATGCGTGTTCGTTTTGTACCTCCCACTTATCAACGTGATTTACTAAAGAATCTGACACGCTTAGAGCAAGGGAAAAATTCTGTAGAAGAGTATTATCAGGAATTGCAAACGGGGATGGTTAGGTGTGGTCTTGTTGAATCTAATGAACAAATGCTTGCACGTTTCTTTGGTGGATTAAACAAGGACATTCAACACATATTAGATTATAAGGAATATAATTCTATCACTGCTTGTTTCATCTTGCTTGCAAAGCTGAACGTGAAGTGCGTGATCGCCAAACACCATGGAGGAGGACTAATAATTCGCAGTCGCACATCCACTTGGACATCCCGACAATCAGCGCCTCCTCGTGATTCGCCTCCATACTACCACATCCAAGGCCACCACAAGATTTCCAGCTCCTCCACCATCATCCAATGCTCCCGTCAGTAGTGCATCTTCTATGGCTTCCACGGGTAAAACTAAGGATATACAATGCCGCAAGTCTTTGGGGTTTTGGTCATATTGAGAGACAGTGCACAACACAACGTGTGATGATGGTGCGAGAAGATGGTGAATACGATTCCGCGAGTGACTTCGATGAAGATACACTAGCCCTTATTTCTGCTCGAGATGGAGACAATTCTGATGATGATGACGAGCCCGAGGTAATGGGAGCTGAAGCTGCTGATCAATACAAGAGTTTAATTACACAACGTGTGTTGAGTGTGCAATTGAGCAAATATGAGCAAGATCAACGCCACAACCTGTTCCAAACACATGGTGTTGTCAAGGAAAGAGCTATACGGATCATCATTGATGGAGGGAGTTGTAATAATCTGGCCAGTGTTGACATGGTAGAGAAGCTTGCGCTTCCAACAAGACAACACCCACATTCATACTACATCCAATGGTTTGAGAGTTCTCGCAAGATCAAGGTAACAAGAACGGTACGCGTGCATTTTACTATTGGTACATATTCTGATTTTGTTGATTGTGATGTTGTTCCTATGCAAGCTTGTTCTTTGTTACTTGGTAGACCATGGCAATTTGATAGAGAATCTGTTCATAATGGCAAAACTAACCACTATTCTCTTATGCATGATGGAAAGAAAATTGGTCTAAAACCTATGACTCCCGAACAGATTTTAAAAGATGATCTTGCTAGAGCTAGTAGAGCTAAAACTGAGGAGAAAAATAAAAGTGAAAATCAGATTGTTGCTGCAGATTTTATACCACCAAAGAACACTAAATCTGATTCTACACATGCTAACGAAATTCTTGAAGAGTCCATGTATGCTTGCAAATAAAATTGATATTGCTGAACTAGATGTAAACAATACTCAATGTTATGCAATTGTCTGCAAAGAGGTTTTGTTTTCATTTGAGGATATGCCTCCTTCTTTGCCACCATTGCTAACCTTTTGCAGAATATGAGGACGTATTTCACGAGTTGCCACCAGGCTTACCTCCTATTAGAGGAATTGAGCATCAAATTGATCTAATTCCTGGTGCCACGTTGCCCAACCGTGCGCCATATAGAACCAATCCAGAGGAGACAAAGGAGATACAACGCCAAATTCAGGAACTACTCGACAGAGATCATATTCGTGAGTCCCTTAGCCCTTGTGCTGTTCCTATTATTTTGGTACCTAAGAAAGCTGGTTCTTCGCGCATGTGTACTGATTGTAGAGCTATCAATAATATTACTATTCGATATCGTCATCCTATTCCACGTTTAGATGACATGCTTGATGAATTGAGTGGCTCTACCATGTTTTCTAAAGTTGATTTGCGTAGTGGTTACCACCAGATTCGTATGAAATTAGGAGATGAATGGAAATAAACATTTAAAACTAAGTTCGGTTTATATGAGTGGTTAGTAATGCCGTTTGGTTTAACTAATGCACCTAGCACTTTCATGAGATTAATGAACGAAGTTTTACGTGCTTTCATTGGACGTTTTGTGGTAGTCTACTTTGATGATATCCTGATTTATAGCAAATCTTTAGAGGAACATTTGGACCATTTACGTGCTGTTTCAATGCTTTACGTGATGCACGTTTGTTTGGTAACCTTGAGAAGTGCACCTTTTGCACCAATCGAGTTGCGTTTCTTGGCTATGTTGTTACATCACAGGGTATTGAAGTGGATCCAGCCAAGATTGAAGCTATTGAGAATTGGCCGCAGCCCAAGACGGTGACACAAGTGAGGAATTTTCTTGGCCTCGCTGGTTTTTATAGGCGCTTTGTCAAAGACTTTGGATCAATTGCCGCGCCGCTGAATGAGCTTACCAAGAAGGATGTGCCCTTTGTTTGGGGCGATGCACAACAACAGGCCTTCGTCATATTGAAAGATAAGCTAACACATGCTCCCTTACTCCAACTTCCTGATTTTACTAAGACTTTTGAGCTTGAATGTGATGCTAGTGGAATTGGTTTGGGAGGGGTGTTATTACAAGAGGGGAAACCTGTTGCATATTTTAGTGAGAAATTGAGTGGGGCTAGTCTGAACTATTCTACTTATGATAAAGAATTATATGCGTTGGTTCGGACATTAGAAACTTGGCAACATTGTCTATGGCCTAAGGAATTTGTTATTCATTCTGATCATGAATCTTTGAAGCATATTCGTAGTCAAGCTAAGTTGAATCGTCATGCAAAGTGGGTTGAATTTATTGAGTCTTTTCCTTATGTTATCAAACACAAAAGGGTAAAGATAATATTATTGTTGATGCTTTGTCACGCCGTTATGCTTTGTTATCTCAACTTGACTTCAAAATATTTGGATTGGAAACTATTAAGGAACAATATGTGCGTGATGTGAATTTAAAGATGTGTTGCAGAATTGTAGAGATGGTAGAACTTGGAACAAGTTCGTCTTCAATGATGGATTTGTGTTCCGTGCTAACAAACTATGCATTCCAGATAGTTCTGTTCGTCTTTTGTTGTTACAGGAGGCGCATGGAGGAGGATTGATGGGACACTTTGGTGTCAAGAAGACGGAGGATGTTCTTGCCGCACACTTCTTTTGGCCACGTATGCGTCGAGATGTTGAGAGATTTGTGGCACGCTGCACTACTTGTCAAAAAGCTAAGTCTCGCCTTAATCCACATGGTTTATATACGCCTCTTACTGTTCCTAGTGTTCCTTGGTAGGATATTTCTATGGACTTTGTTTTGGCCTTGCCACGAACACAGAAGGGGAGGGATAGTATTTTTGTTGTTGTGGATCGGTTTTCTAAGATGGCACACTTTATTCCTTGTCATAAAACGGATGATCTGCGATATTGCTGATTTGTTCTTTCGTGAAATTGTTCGCTTGCATGGTGTGCCAAATACTATTGTCTCTCGATGATACTAAATTTCTTAGCCACTTTTGGAGATGTTTATGGGCTAAGTTGGGGACTAAATTGCTGTTTAGTACTACATGTCATCCCCAAACTGATGGTCAAACTGAAGTAGTAAATAGAACTTTGTCTACTATGTTACGGGCTGTTTTAAAGAAGAACTTAAAATTGTGGGAAGAGTGTTTACCTCATATAGAATTTGCTTATAATCGTTCATTGCATTGTACCACAAAGATGTGCCCATTTGAGATTGTGTATGGTTTTGTTCCTCGTGCACCTATTGATTTATTGCCTTTACCTTCTTCGGTGCAACATAATTTGGATGCTACACAACGCGCTGAAATGATATTAAACTTGCATAAGACTACTAAAGATAACATTGAACACATGAATGCTAAGTATAAACTTGCTGGGGATAAAGGGAGAAAGCATGTTGTGTTTGATGTTGGCGATCTTGTTTGGTTACATTTGCGTAAAGATCGCTTTTCCGATTTACGCAAGTCTAAGTTAATGCCACGTCTCTTGGTCCCTTTAAGGTGTTAGAGAAAATCAATGATAATGCATATAAACTTGAGTTGCTGCGCAGACTTTGGTACGGTTAGTCCTACATTTAACATTGCAGATTTGAAGCCTTACTTTGGTGAGGAAGATGAGATTGCGTCGAGGACGACTTCAATTCAAGAAGGGGAGCATGATGTGGACATCCCTACTATTGATACAACCGTTGTACCTACAGCAACACACATACAAGGACCCATCACAAGATCTCGTGCTAAACAACTTAACTATCAGGTACTTCGTTTCTTGGAACTATTCCTTACATACATGAGAATATGATGCTGCCTAAATCAATACATTTCTTACTCTTAGGAATGATGGACCAAGCATGAATGAGAGGGACAAGCATTGGAGCATGGCCATGCATGGAGATGGCAAGAAGCATGTGATGATCCAAGAGAAGGCCACGGATGAAGATTTGAACTTTGAGGCCACCA
This sequence comes from Avena longiglumis, assembly GCA_030063025.1. Classification (NCBI taxonomy): domain Eukaryota; kingdom Viridiplantae; phylum Streptophyta; class Magnoliopsida; order Poales; family Poaceae; genus Avena; species Avena longiglumis. The sequence goes on from CP125975.1 coordinate 287,149,102, forward strand.
TAATGAAGAAAGAAGGCTTGGACGAAATATTCAAGATCAATACTTTACGAATTCGTCCATAGCATAATATGGTGTCATGACACCTTTATTTTGGGCCAGCCCATGTAATTTTCGCAGGTTTTTAATTAGCCACTTTTTAGAGTCCGTATTTGAGGGGAAAATGACTTTTAGGGTTGGATTCGGCCACCACTTCCATGGCTGGCCGAAACCCCACCTTTACGCCCTTAAATACGCCCCATAGCCGAACCTTTAGACTCGGATTTTGTTTAGACATTAAGTTAGCCATAGTCGCAACTTCGCCAAGGCTCGGCGTCGTGAGGCCTCTGCACTTCCGCACCTATTCGTGATCCCACCTCTTTCAATAAAGCTTTCCTCTTAATCCGCAATATCTTGATTGCAATATTGGTTCTTACTTGTTCTCGATTTCAGGTAGGAATTAAGACCCTCGCTGGTCAGGCTGATCGTGTTCACGCAGGATCGGTAACCTCCAGGAGATTGGCCTAGCGATTGCATTGGCGCTCGTGCTCGCACGTGTAGTCGGATCATCAAGCCCGAACTCCACCAAATATATTATCGCCATCTCATCGAAAGATCGGACACCTTTGCCCCATCATACACAACGCGCTGAAATGATATTAAACTTGCATAAGACTACTAAAGATAACATCGAACATATGAATGATAAGTATAAACTTGCTGGGGATAAAGGGAGAAAGCATGTTGGGTTTGATGTTGGAGATCTTGTTTGGTTACATTTGCGTAAGGATCGCTTTCCTGATTTACGCAAGTCTAAGTTAATGCCGCGTGTTGCTGGTCCATTTAAGGTGTTACAGAAAATAAATGATAATGCATATAAACTTGAGTTGCCTGCAGACTTTGGTACAGTTAGTCCTACGTTTAACATTGCAGATTTGAAGCCTTACTTTGGTGAGGAAGATGAGATTGAACCGAGGACGACTTCAATTCAAGAAGGGGAGCATGATGTGGACATCCCTTCTATTGATACAACCGTTGTACCTACAGCTACACACATACAAGGACCCATCACAAGATCTCGTGCCAAACAACTTAACTATCAGGTACTTTCGTTTCTTGGAACTATTCCTCACATACATGAGAATATGATGCTGCCTAAATCAGATATATTTCTTACTCTTAGGAATGATGGACCAAGCATGAATGAGAGGGACAATCATTGGAGCATGGCCATGCATGGAGATGGCAGCGAGCGTGTGATGATCCAAGAGAAGACCACGGATGAAGATTTCAGAACTTTGAGGCCACCATAATGAAGAAAGAAGGCTTGGACGAAATATTCAAGATCAATACTTCACGAATTCGTCCATAGCTTAATATGGTGTCATGACACCTTTTATTTTGGGCCAGGCCCATGTAATTTTCGCAGGATTTTATTAGCCATTTTTTAGAGTCCGTATTTGAGGGGAAAAGGACTTCTAGGGTTGGATTCGGCCACCACTTCCATGGCTGGCCGAAACCTCACCTTTTCCTCCTTAAATACTCCCCATAGACGTCACCCTAGACTCGGATTTTGTTTAGACATTACGTTAGCCTTCATAGCAACTTCGCCAAGGCTCGAGCGTCGCAGAGGCCTCTTGTACTTCGCACCTATTCAGGATCCCACCTTTTCAATAAAGCTTTCATCTTAATCCGCAATATCTTGATTGCAATATTAGTTCTTACTTGTTCTCGATTTCAGGTAGGAATTAAGACCCTCGCTGGTTAGGCTGATCGTGTTCCCGCAGGATCGGAGCTTCCAGAAGATTGGCCTAGCGATTGCATTGGCGCTCGTGCTCGCACGTGTAGTCGGATCGTCAATCCCGAACTCCACCAAATCGATTATCGCCATCTCATCGAAAGATCGGACACCTTTGCCCTATCACAAAATATTTTCGTGCGTGATAGAGGAGCATGTCAAATGTGGCATGTCCATTCTTGTTCACAACACTATTAGTACAATACAAGGATAGCAAATGGAATGCATACGCAAGGTCAAAGTGCATGGAAATAGTTCGAACATCCTCCAAATGTGGGAACTCAAAAACTCCATATAACGTAGTAGTGGGGCACTCAAAGCATTGGATCAAAATTTCAATCAACATCTTTGATGCAAGAATAGGAGAATTCGGCAAAAACACATGAGGAAAAATATCCAAAGCAACATCATTATGTGTGCAAACCAACCATTGGAAAGAGAAATAGTTCAATATGGTGGAATCCATACACATATCATCAACATCAAGTATCATGGGAATATGAGTATCCCAAGTGGAAGAAAAAGCGACATGTTTGCAAAGAAACCAAATGAAAGAGCAAGTGGTCCTTATGTTTGTTGCAACAACAAGACGAGATTCTTGGAAGCTCTCATGACAATACATGCTCTTAATGGAATTGTGGTTGCACACAAAACATCGGAAAGAGAAAATGTTCAACATTTTTGTTGCAACACACAAAGCATCATTATCCAAAAGCGAAGAAACATGAATGTCACAAGGTGAGATAATACCATCAACATGCTTGCAATCAAACCATAGGAAAGAGCAATTTGCCAACATGAAAGATGCAAAGCATGCAAAAGGTATCAGAGCTGGTTTCGATCTTGAACTCACTTGTGGGATGCTCTCTAGAGCTCTTTTTTTCAACTCGTGCTCAACCGAGGTTGACATTCTTGTGCGGGTACCTACACACATCATACACCAAAGGAAGAACGTGTGTGCATGGTAGAGATACACATCATCCATCATGACGTATCTCTTCTTGTGCACATCACCATTAATGTTAATCAAGTATGAAAGAGATGCATGGTGAGTATGCAAGTGGGGAACATGCTTATCATGGAAATCATCAAAATCTCCACAAACTGAGAAAGCTATGGGGGCCATCTCATTATAATGCATAAGATCAATATTGTTGCAAGCAAAACAAGTGAAATAGCAAGCATTCATCTTATCGCAAGCAACGGGAGAAATTGAATGACTAGCATGACAAGACAAGTCCGAAGAAATTGGAGGATACACACAAGATGCATAGCATGGCATGTTTATGGAAATGATATCGGAATCAAACAATTCCACATGATCAATAATATGCGATGATGGAGGGGTTAACCTCTTGGGTGGCCCGATCTTCACGGATCTCGTGTTCAAATCGATGGGAAAGCGAGGGGAAAGGGAGAAGGTAGTGGAAGCGGACACACACCTCGCGAATAACACGATGAACACACGCAAAACTCACACGATACAAGGCCGATTGCTCCCGAACGGCGGCCACCGGTCCGATAGAATCCTCGCAAGGAAAGAACGGTCAACGTGCTTCCTCAAATCCACATCGGAGAGGGTGATGCAGCCCGACCTACGGTCGTTACTACATCTTGGTCTCCAACTTACGCCAAGTCTTCATGGACTCCAAAGGTGAATCCGTTCCTCTATGCGAGCCCCCTTCCTACCCTATTGAATGGTATGCTACTTCATACTCCGTCACATATGCATGATAGGTTCACATTGACAAGTACAGAGGCAAGGGAGGAAGCCCAGAGCATCAAGACCGACAAGACGGAGGCTTGGAAGAGGAGGCGGAAGAAGACAGATCGTCAAATGCTCTCTGTCGCTAGCGGTACTACCGGACCTGGCGACCGGTACTACCGCCCGGCGGCACTACCGGCCTCTGCTACCGCCAAAGAATGACGACACCAACAAGCAAGCCAAATGCTCTCATCGCCATGGTACTACTGCCCCGGATCCGGTTACCAGCCACCAGACTATCATCTCGCCACCGCCACCAACAGATGGCTCCAACTGAAGCTCCAGGACCACAAGCGGTACTACCGGTCCCAGAGCGGTACTACGGACCAAGCGGTACTACCGGTCCCAAGTCCCAGACTACCGCTCCGAAAGGTTCACACAGCACTAGTTGGGCCACAGCCCATGTATCCCCCTTTACTTACCAAACCCTAGTTTTATCCCCAAACTACCCTTGGTTAGTGGTTGGCCTATAAATAGAGCCTCCACCCCTCATGTATCCCTTAGGCATAGATGATAGACTAAAGAAAACCCCCATTGTGGAATCTCTAGTTTTGCCTCATCCCCTTTACCAAGGGGACCGACTATCGTCACCAACCTCGATTGGACTTTGCATCACGCATCCATCGTTGAACAAGGCCTTGGGTTCTCGGTTTCTCGCCCCCAAGTCATCAAGACCCTCCTCAAGGTGATCTTCCCTCTCCGATGTGGATTTGAGGGAGCACGTTGACCGATCTTTCCTTGCGAGGATTCTATCGGACCGGTGGCCACCGTTCGGGAGCAATCGGCCTTGTATCGTGTGAGTTTTGCGTGTGTTCATCGTGTTCTTCGCGAGGTGTGTGTTCGCTTCCGCTACCTTCTCCCTTTCCCCTCGCTTTCCCATCGATTTGACCACGAGATCCGTGAAGATCGGGCACCCAAGAGGTTAACCCCTCCATCATCTGGTATCAGCAGCTTTTGGTTGCCACGGATTTCTCATCGATTTGGTCTTTTCCCATAAATTCGAAAATTTCACCAAAAATAGCCCCAATTCGTGTTTTGGATCGATCTGTGATTTGAGTGCGTTTTGGTAGGTTTTGATCCGTGGATTACTTGCTAAACTTGTTGATCTACCTTCCTTTGCGTTCCCATAGCCTAATTCCTTGATTTCCCCCGTCGATTTGGTGTTTTTCTTGAAGATTTTCCGCCCAAATCGCCCCAAACTCGCGAAATCGCGTCAGATCTGGTTTTCTCTGTCTCGAGCGGTACTACCGCTCCAAATCTACGGTACTACCGCCCAGCGGTACCAAAATCCGGTACTACCGCCCAAGACAGAAAGAAAACAGCAAGTTCCAGATTTCAGCCTCTCACTGTTTTGAGCATAACTTTTGCATCCGAACTCGGATTTTGGTGTTCTTTAGCTCGTTTCGAAGAGGAGAAGGAGCTCTACATCATCATTCATATTGTTCATGCTATATCCTCCATCCAAATTTCGTGAGCAAGGCGGAATCCAACAATAAAGGGTGAAGATCGTTGACGAAAGGTATAAACATTCCGCGACTTCTCCCCACTTGCATTCCTTTGTGAACCCCACTATCTTTGCGAGCAACAAACACCTATTGAGACTAGTTCCTCTTATGATTGCTTGGGCTATGCACATTTGATACCTTGTAGATTCCGAGCAAACATTGTGGGCGCTATCTCATATAGTTATCTTGTATAGTTGTTGGCACAAGGAAGAGGCAAGTGAAAAAGAAAAAAAAAGAATAAGAGTGATACAAAAAGAAAAAAAATAGAAAAAAGGAGAAAATAAAAAGAAAGAGATATACATGTGCCTTATAGAATAGGAAGCGCAAGCTCGATGAACATCATATAGGTGGTACTTATTGTGCATATCTTGTAGCCCACCAATTTTGTGCAATCGAACTAGCGTCTCTCCTTGTACTTGTGTGACACGAGCTTATAGTCTTCGCTAGGTAATCATTTGGTTCTTAGCTCACTTTCTCTGTCGCACAAGTCCCATTTATCCCACCGTGTGTGTTTCCTTGTACATATTTCCTATCTTGTGGATTGACTTGTTTTGCTTTGTGATCATTGTGGTTCTTTACTTGCCATTACAACATCTTGATTTTAGATTGGTTCTTGACATGCCACTTTCCATACCTATCCACCATAGGCCTTGTGTGTGTGTGTTTTTTGGTTCGTAGTTGGTTTTGGTGTTCCGCGTGAACTTCACTTTGCTTGGTTTATTGCTCTCAAGTGTGGCCACTTGTACGATACGATCTTCCAAGGTAAAGTAAGGTTTGACGTTGTATCCCTAACTCCCACTACCACTTCCATATACACCACTTGGTCTTGTGCATCATGTCTAGGGACTCCGGAACCGAGGATGATATCTATGAAGAATCCATGATGAGCCACCATGACTACGACTCCACAAGTATAGAGGACATGACGGAGCACAACATCGACAATGGCTCCGCATGCTTTGAGGACCCAGAGCACTACACCTACGACGACTCCACATGCATGGAAGACATGGAGCTCTACGTCGACAATGGCTCCTCATGCATGGAGCCTATGGAGCACTACACCGACAATGGCTCCACATGCTTGGGTGATATGGAGTACTACACCAACAACTACTCCCCATGCATGGACGACTTCGAGTGCGACATCGATGTCGCCTCGCCAAGAATGGAGGACACGGAGAACTTCATCGACTTTGATGGCTCCTCCATGAGCCATGAAGAATTCCTCCACCGTGTGGAGATGGAAGCCTACTACGCCAAGCAAGAGGAGGCGCATCATCAAGATTCCATGACCTTCAACGCCAAGCGTGCCACACCAAAAGGAACCACCTACTTCGATGATTCACCTCCAAGGCGACATGTGCCACCACCTCCAAGGCGTCAAGCTCTACCATCTCCAAGGCACCAAGCTTCATCACCGCCAAGGCGCCAAGCTCCAACTCCTATCCAAACAAGAGTGGCGTCCAAACATCATATGCATCAAGAGGTGCCAAGAAACAAGACTCTTCATCGACAAACATCCTCTTATGAGCATCGCCACCATAAAGAGGATACAAGACAAAGTCAAAGGCATCTTCGCCATAAAGACGAAGAATTCATGATGAGCACCAACCATAATGCTCAAGCAAGCTCAAGAAGGCACCACAAGCACAAGAAGAGTGCCAAGGCAAATGATCATCGTCGCGAGTGTCATGTGGACGACCAAGTGCGCCACCTACATCAACCATCGGCAAGGCACGCCAATGATCTCCGTCGACACCATCATAGGGCACCTTCAACTACTCGTGCCACCACCACAATGGCACCAAGAGCAAGCCTTCCTCCACGCCATCAAGCTTCAATGCCTACGCTTGACTTCCACGACCTCGCCAACGAGGAAAATGTAAACCTCTACTTCGCCAAGTTGGATAGCATGAGCCTACCTCCACCACTACTACGAGATGGCCACAACACGGTCGAGCATGGGATTTTCCTTCACCATGGAGGAGTGATGATGCCCATCTTATGGCATCCAACTTTGAAGGCGACAAGGTCAAGAATGGTGAGCATGGGATTTTCCTTCACCAAAGGAGGCGATGGAGTTGAGGAAACCGAGCCTACCCCCATATGCTTGATTGATGATGTGGTACCAATCCCATGTGAGTATGAGAGCCACTTAGCCCACTTGAGTGAGAACAAGAGTGAGACGAGTGACTCCACCTTATGTGAGATTGAGTGCTTCCACTTGGAGGGCATGAGAGATACTACTAGTGTGTTGAGAGTGGTAGTTGATAGGTCAAGTGAGAACATTTCGAATTCTAACAACTTACCCTCTACCTCTAGTGTGTTCTCTTGTGTTGTGCTAGGTTCCATGGATGAAGACACGCCAAGCCATGAAGCAATGATGCCTCGAATGGATAAGATGTACATGGTGCACGGAGATGATGCTATGCCATGGCTACATCAAGAAGACGAAGTCGTCCACAAGGAGACCACTACTTCCACAACACCCACTTCATATGAGAGGTATGACCAAGGTACCAATAAGGGTGTTGATGATGCCATGATCCCACTAGTGGACATGATGAATTGTGAGGATATGCATGCTATGGATGATACTTGTGACATTACATATGCTTCATCCACATTCCCATGTGATGCTTTGCCTTTGCATAATATTGATCATGTGGAATTGTTTGATTGCGATATCATCGCCATAAACATGCCATGCTATGCATCTTGTGTGTATCCTCCAATTGCTTTGGACTTGCCTTGTCATGCTAGTCATTCAATTTCTCCCGTTGCTTGCGATAAGATGAATGCTTGCTATTTCACTTGTTTGCTTGCAACAATATTGATCATATGCGTTCTAATGAGATGGCCCCCATAGCTTTCTCAATTTTTGGAGATTTTGATGATGGCCATGATAAGCATGTTCCCCACTTGCATACTCACCATGCATCTATTTCATACTTGATTGAAATTAATGGTGATGTGCACAAAAAGATATACGTCATGATGGATGATGTGTATCTCTACCATGCACACACGTTCTTCCTTTTACATATGATGTGTAGGTACCACGAGAATGTCAACCCGGTTGAGCACGAGTTGACAAAAGAGCTCTAGAGAGCATCCCACAAGTGAGTTCAAGATCGAACCCAGCTCGATACCTTTTGCATGCTTTGCATCTTTCATGTTGGCAAATTGCTCTTCCTATGGTTTGATTGCAAGCATGTTAATGGTATTATCTTCCCTTGTGACATGCATGTTTCTTCGCTTTAGATAATGATGCTTTGTGTGTTGCAACAAAATGTTGAACAATTTACCTTTCCGATGTTTTGTGCAACCACAATTCCTTTAAGAACATGTATTGTCATGAGAGCTTCCAAGAATCTCGTCTTGTTGTTGCAACAAACATAAGGACCACTTGCTCTTTCATTTGGTTTGTTTGCAAACATAATATTGTTGTTGCTTTGGACATTCTTCCTTTTGTGTTTTTGCCAAATTCTCCAAGCTTTGCATCAAAGATGTTGATAAAATTTATATTCGATTGCTTTGAGTGCCACAATAAGATGTTATATGGAGTTTTTGAGTTCCCACATTTGGATGATGTTCAAACAATTTCCATGCACTTTGACCTTGCATATGTATTCCATTTGCTATACATGCAGTGTACTAATAGTGTTGTGAACAAGAATGGACATGCCACATTTGACATGCTCCTCTATCACGCACGAAAATATTTTGCTTGGTCTTTGTTGTGTAAAGGTACAAGTGCATACACGTCAACCTCTACCAACTACGTGTTGACAAGAAGAACCGAAGAGAGTTACCTATGGCTACCGCTCATCGAGCTATCTCCAAGCTAAGGTGACTTCCTTCTACTTGAGGACTCATGCTATAATCTTCATGAATTGGCTACGCTTTGAGTGTTGCTTTGCTTTTGTTATGAGCTTTGTAGGCTTCAAGGAAGGTGAAGGAACATTGAAGTGTTGTCAAGTCAATCTTCACGAGGACGACTATATGGTGAACCCCAGGATCAAGAAGGTCTCTCGACCGCTTCTACTTTGTGATGAGCATGTAGAGTCGAGGACACTCTTTTGAAGGGGAGTCGATGCAGCCTACGGTCGTTACTACATCTTGGTCTCCAACTTACGCCAAGTCGTCATGGACTCCAAAGGTGAATCCGCTCTCTATGCGAGCCCCTTCCTACCCTATTGCATGGTATGCTACTTCATACTCCGTCACATATGCATGATAGGTTCACATTGACAAGCACGGAGGCAAGGAGGAAGCCCGAGCATCAAGCCCGACAAGACGGAGGCTTGGAAGAGGAGGCGAAGAAGACAGATCGTCAATGCTCTCTGTCGCCATGGTACTACTGACCGGCGACCGTATTACCGCCCGGCAAGACTATCGCCTCTGCTACCGCCAGCATTTACACACCAAAGAAGCCAAATGCTCTCATCACCGGCGGTACTATCGCCCCGATCCCAGATTACTGGCCACGCAGACTACTGCCACCGCCACCAACAAACGGCTCCAATGAGCTCCAGATCGCAAGCGGTACTACCGGTCCCAGAGCGGTACTGGGACCAAGCGGTACTACCGGTCCCAAGTCCCAGATTACTGGCCTGGCGATCACACACTAGTTGGGCCACAGCCCATGTATCCCCCTTTACTTACCAAACCCTAGTTTTATCCCCAAACTACCCTTGTTTAGTGGTTGGCCTATAAATAGAGCCTCCACCCCTCATGTATCCCTTAGGCATAGATGATAGACTAAATAAAACCCCCATTGTGGAATCTCTAGTTTTGCCTCATCCCCTTTACCAAGGGGACCGACTATCGTCACCAACCTCGATTGGACTTTGCATCATGCATCCATCGTTGAACAAGGCCTTGGGTTCTCGGTTTCTCGCCCCCAAGTCGTCAAGACCCTCCTCAAGGTGTTCTTCCCTCTCCAATGTGGATTTGAGGGAGCACGTTGACCGATCTTTCCTTGCGAGGATTCTATCGGACCGGTGGCCGCCGTTCGGGAGCAATCGGCGTTGTATCGTGTGAGTTTTGCGTGTGTTCATCGTGTTCTTCGCGAGGTGTGTGTTCGCTTCCGCTACCTTCTCCCTTTCCCCTCGCTTTCCCATCGATTTGACCACGAGATCCGTGAAGATCGGGCACCCAAGAGGTTAACCCCTCCATCAGAGGGAAGAACACCTTGGGGAGTGTGGCATCCCGCTAAAACCACTACAAGAAAATCGCGTTGAATTTGTGCATTGCATCGTCATCATCATATGTTGTTTGTCTAAAACTATTTTTAAAAGCCTGGTTTTGTTTTTCTAAACGCCCCGTCTTTTATTCAAACGTCAAAACCGGGTCCCCGGATTATTTTGTTTTGTCCGCCGTCGGATTGCAAAAAGCGGTTGAAATAAATAATTTAGTTATATTATTTTAGTGGGCGAATGAACGGGCCGATCAATTCAACGACCACCCCAGAAAAATACAAACGCCCACTCAGAATCCTAAAACTACCCAACTTCCTACCCACCCTTGCCTCCACATCACTCTGGCCAATCAGAACATGCCACCTCACTTTTTCTCTTCCCCCACCCAACCACCAACCGCCACATCAGCCTCCACTCCACCACTCTCTCCCTCACAGCCCACCCCCTGACCCCACCACACAACCACACACGCACGCAGCGCCCAGACCACCTCCCCCTGGCCCTATCTCCCTGGTCCCTGGGCCCCACCCGCGTCGGCCCACTCGCCAGCAGCTCACCGCGTCCCCGTGGCCCCACCTCTTCCCGCGGGTCCCGCTCCCCGCGTCCCCCACGCGCCTCCCCACCTTCCTCTCTTTCCTCACCCAAGGCCTGCGCCTTCCTTCTCCTCTGCGCAGGCTACCCTCCCCCCCCTTCTCCGGCCACCACCTCCTCACCCTCGCCACCTCGCCTCCGCGCCTCATACTTTCACCACCGCTCCCACCTCGTCACGGCCCTCTCGAGCCATCTTTCACCAGCTCCGCCGCCTGGCCTCCGCTGGTCCTCAGATCCAGCGCTGCCACATGACCTCACCTCCGCCCGCCTCTCGCTTTTCGCCGTCCCCTGAGTTCAACCTCGCGGCGTGGCCCGTTCTGCTGCCGCCCCGAGCTCACCTCCGCCTCGGCTCGCCACTGGCTCATGCCCTCCCGCAGCTGGCCGAGCCGTCGCCGCTGGCCCACCTCCTTCTCACGCGCCTCGCCGAGGCCGCTCCCTCTACAGCCTCGCCTCGTTGTTCGCTTTTCCGACGAGTTCAAGGCCACGGCGACTCCGCCCCTCTCCAGAACCGCATCCCCGAGCCTTCCCCTGGTCGTGCTCCTGCCTGTCGCCGTCATCGCCGTGGTCCCGCTCGTTGCCTTCGTCCTCTGGCCTCAGCCCATGTCCAAGACACCCTGCCGCTTCCACCAAGCGCCATGAGCCGTCACGGTTTCTCTCAAGCCTCTGTGCGTGTGTGAGAAGTGTAAGTGTCTCTTGTCCAGCTTGGTGCCAATCCAAGCCATCGCCAAGGAACGGAACAATCACCACAATGCCAACAACCGAACCGAAGTTCTTCGTCACGGACGCGAAGTTCTCGCCACATTGCACTGGATCTTCTAAGGGGAATCATCAAGTGGTCCACCGAACCCGAACCCGAGTTCTTCGACGCAACGACAAGATCTCCTTCATGGAAAACGAAGCCGAACCGGAGACCTCCGCCATGGATCGTCGAGCACTTCTACACGGACCCACGGGATGACATGTTCTTCGCCCAAGGGCGACAAGGTTCTCTTCACGGATTTCGAGACCCTGACATCGAAACGACAAGATCATCGTCATAGAACCCGAAGGCCACATGAGCGACAAATACTTCCTCGAGGATGCCGAGTGCTTCACCCTGGATGCGACAAGACCTACCTCCGATATCCGAGAACGTTTCGCCGAACCCCGAACCGAGGACCGATCCGAAGCGCCAAGACCTTCGACGAACCCGATTCACCGAGAACTGCACCACCTCAAGCATGACAAGACCTGCCCCGTTGTTCGAGAACGTTCCCGCCGAGACCGGACCCTGGGCCCTGAGACCGACCCTGAATCCCGGAACCCCAAGTTCGTCGAACCCTAATGTGTGAACCCCTTCCCGAAACCCTATTTTATAACATAATAACAACTTGTTGCATATTGAATTGTCATACTCGCATGCATATCTGTGGTTTGGGGGCCTTATGCCGATTCACCTAATAATTAAATATGGGGCCCATATGCGGGCAAATCTAGTCTCTTATTGGCCTCATTTAAATTGGTGTAGCGAACCCGGTACTATCTCTTGCCATGCTAAAACAACATTTAACTTGCGGGGTTTTCTAAACAACTTGAACCACTTGAATAACTGTCGGGACCCCGGTTCCGCTTAATATGACCTAATCGCATCGCACCTTTTCCATGTCATGCATAATACATGCATCATGCCGATCTTCTGCCGTAGTAATAAATATTGCATTCGGTGTTTCTTCTAGTGTTTTTGCTTCTTCATGATTGGGCCGTTGAGTTGATGTGAGCTTCACCGATCTTCTTGAACCTTCGACATGTTTTCAAAGCAGCATCTCCCTTTCTACCTATCTTACTTTTATAGTCTTTATTCCCTCCTATTGATCTATTGTCGTCTGTGTTGCGATGCTTTAGTTTCCGTACTGTGATATACCGCGCCCTATATTGCCTTGGACACATCCTATTACCTGTTGTTTGGTAGATAGTTGGACTTGCGCGTCGTAGTCGCTTGCTCAAGTGTTGTTGCGTGTTGTCAAATGCCACAGTTGTTGGAGTAATGCCGCATGTTGATGTTGGGGATGATCATAGTTTTACTTATCGCACACTTTAATTCCTGTTTAACCACTAAAATTGAAATAAGCAGAGGCATCGGTGGGTGATAGCAAACATTTGGTTTCCGAACGCCCACTTGTGTCCCGTAAGACCCCGAGTACTTGATACCTGTTCCTTGATTTATCGCGCTATCCACATCCGGGAGGTATATGGGACCCCCCTGAGCCAGAGCTTGATTCAGTCTTATTTCTTGGGGCCACAAACTAGTTTGAGGTTTTATTTACGATCCTGTACTTATGCCATGCTACTTATGTATTTAAATTGTGCGACAGATAGCACACTGATCGTTTAGGATCGTGGCACGATTCCGGTGTCGACAAGCCCAGCTTTTGGGTTCCCAAATGTTCATGATGCCGCCCCACAACCTTGAGTCCGTCTTGAGCTTGCTTAATTCGTGGTCTACTTTAAAGGGTGGCCTCAAATATTTCGAGTCCTGTGATTGTTCAATGAAAGCCTCGTTGGTTTTGATTTGGTTTTTCCGAGGTTGATCGAGCGTGTGTTGCTATTGGTGCACCCCGCCGGTAAAACTTTCAAAGCCGTGTCCGCGGATATGGACGACTTGGAGCACGAGATCTCGATCATAGACAAGCATAACTAAAGTTTATTGTAAATTTGACTTTATAATGACTAGTAATCAGCTTCACTATAATGGAATGGCTAATTAATACTGCCACAATTGCTTGTTTGACTGCCGCCATACCATTGTACCGACTAGTAAGTATTGCAACTACAACGGAATGGCTAAATGAAAGTACCAACAATCATTGGGTTTACGGGTTATCTCATGCCGCTTGTATCTCACTAGTGTTGCCACTATAACGGAATGGTTAACTAAAAGTGCCCATCTTATTTTATCGTGATGATAATCTCAATCGACTAGTAATTGCAGAACGATAACTGAATAAGTAAACCGCCAACGGTGTGAGTTCCTCGGTTGACTTCTCGCTTGGTCTCGAGGGGAAACACCAGATGGGTTTGTTTGGTGTTAGCTTCAGTTGGATCCGGATAGGTCATTCTCACCCTCGATAACCGCCAGCTTGTATCGAGTCTCTATAGGTTGTTAGTGCATCTGCCGCCACCCACCATACCTATGTAGGCGAGGACCGTCAATTCTAGCCTCGCTGCATCGCCTCAAGATCGACGCTCCTCTTTTTCCTTTGCCCTTTGTCGGCACCCCTTTTGTTTAAGCAGGTTTGAGAGCGACGTCGTTAGCAGGGTTACCCTTCCGGCTTGGCCTGGGCAGGGTTATGGACGCCATTGGTTATTCTTCAGGGCTCTTAGCCCCATTTGCATCTTGTCCGTAGTCGGATGCTGTATCGCTTTACAGGTGATTTGGATCTTTGTATATTATATTTGTATTCTTGACTCATGGAGTCGAGTTGTATATATATCTGTTCTGTGGGTCCCATCGAGGACTGTTGTGTAATGTTATTTCGCTTTCCACCGCACGAAAGTGCTCGGTGGGCGCTTTTGAATCGCTTCTATGCGGGTTTGGCGAATTTTGCTCAAACTTGCATAGGTCCGATTCTGAGGGTGTTACAGAGTGGTATCGAGCTCAGCTACGATATTCTACAAGTCCAAATCAGAGGATAACCTAGCTAACGGTCAAGTAGAGTGTCAAAACTATTTTGTAAAATCGGTTGATAGTTCTGGTTAGGTCTTCTTTACTCCTCATCCTCCGCTATTCTCCTCTTATCTCGACGTGTTTTGAATCTGCCTTCCTCCTCTCTCCTCTCGAGTCCAGAATTCTCGTGGTCGGGTTTCTCGTACCTTGTGGTTTCGCTTCCTCCTCCGATAACGGTGTTCTACCGTCCGATGTTCAAGCCTCGATGAATCCGTCTACGGAGTTACCATCCTTTGATCCTTGTTTGTGCCTTCCGGTGTTTTCCGACGCGACGACATCATCTACGCCAGATCCGATGCAGAGTCTGCATCACTCCTTTGTTCCCGAACCTCGATTGTCGAGATCTTCAGTCTGATTCCGAGAATGGTTGCATTCTTTTCTTCTGATTGTGCAAAGTAATAGTTTGGGTGCGTGATGGATTGGCCCCCATGCCGACTACCCTTTCTATTCGCTTTTGTACATTGACGTGGACGAGAATGCATCGGTTCCCCTTTTTCATCGAAGCTAGAGGTGGCTTTATTTGTTGATACCTCTGCCTTCGATCTTTTGTTACCGGAGAGTTCTCTCGACGATCACGAACAACGACCTCTTGTTAGTGGTGTCGCGAGGAACTACACGAAGCGAGAAGACGCAGATCGCCGACCTTTCCTTCCGGTACCATGAGGCGGATCTCGAGGGCGAGATCCCTTGTTAGTGGTGTCGAATTGTGGCATCCCGCTAAAACCACTACTAGAAAATCGCGTTGAATTTGTGCATTGCATCGTCATCATCATATGTTGTTTGTCTAAAACTATTTTTAAAAGCCTGGTTTTGTTTTTCTAAACGCCTGCTTTTTATTCAACGCCAAACCGGGTCCCTGATTATTTTGTTTTGTCCGTCGGATTGCAAAAGCGCTGGTTGAAATAAATAATTTATTATATTATTTTAGTGGGGCATCGAACGGGCCGATCAATCAAACGACCACCCAGAAAAATACAAACTACCACTCAAATCCTAAACTACCCAACTTCCTACCCACCCTTGCCTCCACATCACTCCGCCAATCAGAACATGCCACCTCACTTTTCTCTTCCCCACCCAACCACCAACCGCCACATCAGCCTCCACTCCACCACTCTCCCTCACAAACCCCGACCCCACCACACAACCACACACGCACGCAGCCTGCACCACCTCCCCCTGCCTCCCTCTCCCTCGGCCCCACCTGCTGCCCACTCGCCAAGAGCTCACCAAGGCCCCTGGGTCCCCACCTCTTCCATGGTCCCGCCTCCCCGCGTCCCCCACGCGGTGCGCCTCCCCCACCTTCCTCTCTTCCCTCATGGCTGCGCCTCTTCCTTCTTCTTCTCCTTCACGGCCACCTCCTCCCCTTCTCGGCCACCACCTCCCCGGCCACCTCGCCTCCGCCGCTTCGCCTTCACCACCGCTCCCCACCCCTCGTCAGCCCTCTCGAGCCATCTTTCACCAGCGGCCGCCTCTGTCAGTCCGCTTGGTCCCCACATCCAGCCAGGCGCTGACCGCCACCTCCGGCTCGCCTTCCGCTCATCGCCCCCGCTTGAAGTTCAACTCACGGCGTGGCTGCTTCCTGTCGGCCCCGAGCTCACCTCTCCGCCCTCGCTCGCTGGCTCCTGCCAGCTCCGAGCCGAGCCGCCGCCTCGGCCCACCTCCCTTCCTTCTCGGCGCCGAGGCCGCTGCCTCTACTCGCTCGCCCGCCTCGTTGTTCGCTTCCGACGAGTTCTCACACGGCCGACCTCGCCGTCCCCTCAGAATCGCATCCCGAGCCTTCCCCGGTCGCGCTTTCGCTTGTCATCGCTATCGCGGGTCCGCTTCCGGCCTCCTCTCGTCCTCAGGCTCACTTATGTCCAGACACCCTGCCGCTTCCACCAAGCGCCATGAGCCGACCGGTTTCTCTCAAGCCTCCGTGCGTGTGTGAGAAGTGTAAGTGTCTTTTGTCAGCTTGGTGCCAATCCAAGCCATCGCCCAAGGAACGGAACAATCACCACAATGCCAACAACCGGGAACCGAACAAGTTCTACGTCACGGAACGCCGAGTTCTGCCACCTGTACGCGCGAATCTTCTAAGGGGAATCATCAAGTGGTCCACCGAACCCGAACCCGAGTTCTTCGACGCAACGACAAGATCTCCTTCATGGAAAACGGTTAACCGAGACCTCCGCCATGGATCGCCGAGCACTTCTACACGACCCACGGATGACATGTTCTTCGCCTAAGGGCGACAAGGTTCTCTTCACGGATTTCGAGACCGACATCGAACGACAAGATCATCGCTATAGAACCCAAGGCCACATGAGCGACAAATACTTCGAGGATGCCGAGTGCTTCACCCTGGATGCGACAAGACCTACCTCCGATATCCGAGAACGTTTCGCCGAACCCCGAACCGAGGACCGATCCGAAGCGCCAAGACCTTCGACAGAAACCAGTCACGAGAACCGCACCACTCGGCATGACAAGACCTGCCCCGTTGTTCGAGAACGTTCCCGCCGAGACCGGACCCTGGGCCCTGAGACCGACCCTGAATCCCGGAACCCCAAGTTCGTCGAACCCTAATGTGTGAACCCCTTCCCGAAACCCTATTTTATAACATAATAACAACTTGTTGCATATTGAATTGTCATACTGCATGCATATCTCTGTGGTTTGGGGGCCTTATGCCGATTCACCTAATAATTAAATATGGGGACCATATGCGGCAAATCTAGTCTCTTATTGGCCTCATTTAAATTGGTGTAGCGAACCTGCATTATCTCTTGCCATGCTAAAACAACATTTAACTTATGGGTTTTCTAAACAACTTGAACCACTTGAATAACTGTCGGACCCTTCCGCTTAATATGACCTAATCAAGATCGCACTTTGCCATGTCATGCATAATACATGCATCATGCCGATCTTCTTCCCGTAGTAATAAATATTGCATTCGTGTTTCTTCTAGTTTTTTGCTTCTTCGGATTGGGCCATTGAGTTGATGTGAGCTCACCGATCTTCGTTGAACCTTCGACATGTTTTCAGCAGCATCTCCCTTTCTACCTATCTTACTTTTATAGTCTTTATTCCCTCCTGTTGATCTATTGCTATCTGTGGTTGCGATGCTTCAGTTTCGTGACTGTGATATACCGCAGCCCTATATTGCCTTGGACACATCCTATTACCTGTTGTTTGGTAGATAGTTGGACGTGCGCGTCGTAGTCGCTTGCTCAAGTGTTGTTGCGTGTTGTCAAATGCCACAGTTGTTGGAGTAATGCCGCATGTTGATGTTGGGGATGATCATAGTTTTACTTATCGCACACTTTAATTCCTGTTTAACCACTAAAATTGAAATAAGCAGAGGCATCGGTGGGTGATAGCAAACATTTGGTTTCCGAACGCCCACTTGTATCCCGTAAGACCCGAGTACTTGATACATTGCCTTGATTTATCGCGCTATCCACATCCGGAGGTATATGGGACCCCCGAGCGAGCTTGATTCATTTTATTTCTTGGGGCCACAAACTAGTTTGAGGTTTTATTTACGATCCTGCATTTATGCCATGCTACTTATGTATTTAAATTGTGCGAGATAGCACACTGTACTGTTTAGGATCGTGGCACGATTCCATGTGTCGAAGCCCGCTTTTGGGTTCCCAATGCTCACAAACCGTCCCCACAACCTTGAGTCCGTCTCGGATCTTGCTTACTTCTTGGGTTCTACTTTAAGGTGGTGGCTCAAATATTTCTCGAGTCATGTGATTGTTCAACGTGAAAGCCTCGTTGGGTTTTGATTTGGTTTTTCCGAGGATCGAGCGTGTGTTGCTATTGGTGCACCCGTACGGTAAAACTTTTTGAAAGCCGTGTCATGGATATGGACGACTTGGAGCACAAGATTCGATCATAGAAGCATAACTAAAGTTTATTGCTGTAAATTTGACTTTATAATGACTAGTAATCAGCTTCACTATAATGGAATGGCTAATTAATATCGCCCACAATTGCTTGTTTGGAGTGTCTCTTAGACCATTGTACGACTAGTAAGTATTGCAACTACAACGGAATGGCTAAATGAAAGTACCAACAATCTGGGTTTACGGGTTATCTCATGCCGCTTGTATCTCGACTAGTAAGTGTTGCCACTATAACGGAATGGTTAACTAAAAGTGCCCACGCTTATTTTATCGTGATGATAATCTCAATCGACTAGTAATTGCCGCAAGGATAATCAATAAGTAAACGCCAACGGTGTGAGTTCTCGGTTGACTTCCTCGCTTGGTCTCGAGGGAAACACCAGATGGGTTTGTTTGGTGTTAGCTTCAGTTGGATCCGGATAGGTCATTCTCGCCTCCGATAACCGCCATTGTATCGAGTCTCTATAGGTTGTTAGTGCATGTGCCGCCGCCACCACCATACCTATGTAGGCAAGGACCGCTGAATTCTAGCCTCTCGCTGCATCGCCTCAAGATCGACGCCTCTTTTCCTTTGCCCTTTGTCGGCACTTTTGTTTAAGCAGGTTTGAGAGAGACGTCATAGTGGTTACCCTTCCGCTTGGCAGGTGGTTATGGACGCCATTGGTTATTCTTCGTGGCTCTTAGCCCCATTTGCATCTTGTCCGTAGTCGACGTCAGACGCTTTTACAGTGATTTGGATCTTTGTATATTATATTTGTATTCTTGACTCATGGAGTCGAGTTGTATATATCTGCCTGTGGGTCCCATCGAGGACCTGTGTAATGTTATTACTTCGTTTTCCACCCGCACGAAAGTGCCTGGTGGGCGCCTTTGAATCGTTTCTATGCGGGTTTGGCGAATTTTGCTCAAACTTGCATAGGTCCGATTCTGAGGGTGTTACAGGGAGGGTCTTGACAACTTGGAGACGAGAAATCGAACTCTAAGGCCTTGTTCAACGATGGATGCGTGATGCAAAGTCCAATCGAGGTTGGTGATTTATAAGTCCCTTGGATAAGGGGATGAGGCAAAACTAGAGATTCCACACAAGGGGTCTTTAGTCTCATATATGCCTAAGGGATACATGAAGGGTCAGCTCTATTTATAGGCCAGCCACATAAACAGGGGTAGTTTAGGGATAAACTAGGGTTTGGACGAGCTAGAGGTACATGGGCCAAGGCCCACCGGCGCGCTGCAGCCCATCGTAGGCCGAGACCGTGGTCATCTCCCGAGGGCGATCGACCGACTGCCCCCGGGTCGTTGCGGTCATCCGAGGTCGGTCCGAGTCTCCGGCACAGACCGAGACTCGGTAGCAGACCTGAGACTCGGTAGGCCGGAGACTCGTGGTTCACCGTGGCTTTTCCTTCCCTCTTCCAAGCCTCCGCCTTGTCGGGCTTGATGTTCCGAGCTTCCTCCTTCCCTCCGCATTTGTCGGTGAACCTATCATGCATATGTGATGGAGTATGAAGTAGCATACCATTCAATAGGGTAGGAAGTGGCTCATAGAGGAACGGATTCACCTTTGGAGTCCATGACTACTTGGCGAAGTTGAGACCAACACCTCAAGTGAATCAAGCGCCCCTCGCTATCACGCTTCAAGGCACGAAGATGGACCCGTCCTTCACTCCATGAGCTCTTCTCAAGCGGTACCGTCTGCACGACACGTTGCGACGTTAAGCTATGATGGTGACCTCTCCACAAGACCTCCAAGACGTGAAGTGAACCTTCCTCAACCAAGGGCACTCGTGATTCAACAAGAGCAACCTCACGTGGACCACCAAGCCCATCGCCAACGACATGTTCCTTCAACAAGAAGTGAAGCATCCGGCGGATTTAACAAGATCGCCGCCCAGAAGCACTCAAGATCCACCAAGGCCATCATCGACATGAACGCCAACGCCGACAACATGATCATCATGACGAGCCTCCTCGCATCAAGAAGAAAGGAGCAGCCCATCAGACGCGGTTTGTCGCCCCTCTCGCCACATGGCGCGAGACAATGCTCATCGGATCAACCACGACAAGACCAAGAGCAAGCTCCCCAAGCTCGGCTGGAGGACCAACAACCCGCCTCGCCCTTAACCACGCCAACAACACGAGCAAGCTCCCCAAGCTCATCGTCAAAATCAAGTTCCACCACCAAACGCGCACCTCAACAACCGCAGGCAACGCAACCATCACCAAGCAAGACATGAGAGCTCGATGATGAAGAGGACGCCAAAATCATGGCAACCGCCGCCACCGAATCGCGAATGAAGAAGAAACTTTTGGCAAGCTCAAATTCACCATGCCCAAGTTCACCGGTTCCAATGAACTCAAGAATATCTCTCGTGGGAACTCAAGGTGGACAAGATCTTCCGCACGCACAACTATAGCAATGAGAATATGATGGCCATGGCCTCCTCGAGTTTGATGAGTATGCCAACCTTGGTGGAACAAGTCCAACTCGCCAGAAGCAAAAAGAGGAGCCCGATCCGAACTTGGAAAGATATGAAGGCTCATATGAGATCCTTTGTTCCTTCGCACTACACGCGGACCTTTTTCAACAAGCTTCAAACGCTTAGTCAAGGGACAAAGACCGTGGAAGAGTACTTCAAGCAAATGGAGCTCAACATGATCCGTAACATTGAAGAGCGTGATGAACAAACAATGGCACGCTTCTCAATGGCTTTAACCATCCAATCAAGAGCATCACCGAGTTCCAAAAGTACAACAACATGGTTGAGCTTGTACACATAGCATCAAAGCCGAACGTCATGCAAGAGGACATCAAGTACAACAAGCCAAAGACGATTTCACGCAAGCAAGCACCAACCACTACTCCAACAACACCAAGTGGAAGCTCATCAAGTACCACCAAGCTTCCTTCTGCTTCAACACTTCCTCAAGGAAAACCGCCCCAAGTGGCAAATACACAAAGGATGATCAACCATTCAATGGTGAATGCTACATGATGCAGCCCGTTCTCCGACCGCTACTACATCTACTCCCACGAGCTACCCAAGTGGACCCATGACTCGCGCCCGAGCCAAACTCCTTCAAACTAAGGTGAACTCGCCTCTCCTTGTGTGACTTCGACACCCTTGGATGGCTTGCTATCACACGCAAACTCAGGCATCATCGTGCACGAAGAAGCCACCAGCGGCCGCCAGAAGCAGATTAATGTGGGACGACTGCATTACTGCCCAAGCCCCACTGCCTCCTCCTACCGCCACAGAAGCACTACTCCACGCCTGTAAGCGGTATTACTGTCCCCAAGAATCGCATTACCGGGTGGCAGATTACCGCCTCCTACCGCCACTCGACGCCTGACGGAAGCTCCAGTTCTCAAGCTGCACTCAAGTTACCACTGTATTACTGTTGCCTGACCGACTACCAGTCCTGCCTCGACCCCGATCACCTAAGTTCGGTCCCGTGCCTTGTAACCCCACCTATCATTTATCTCCATTCAAACTACTCTGCTTTGTGGCTGACTATATAGCCCCCACCTCTATTGTAAACGCTTAGACTTGGATAATAATAGATATTAAGGAAACCCTTTGAGGACTTATATCTATTGGTCTCATGCTCCTACCAAGGAGCACCGGATTATCCACCCCTCTTGGATCTTGCCTACTGCCTGTTGTACAAGGCCTGTCTCGGCCTCGCCCAAGTCGCCAAGGTCTCACTCAAGCACCTCGTCCCCGTTGGCGTGGAGAGCGAGCTCGCCCAACACCGATCCTAGGATTATGTTGGACCGTTGCCACCGGCGTGAGGAGTAGGCGGTATCGTGTTTTGCAGCGTGGTGTTCGTAGTTTCATCGCCTCCCGATTTCATACCCGACCACCTCTTTTCCCTCGCTCGTGGAATTGGAAAGATCGGCCAACCCTGTGGTTACCCCATAACATATTGGTATCAAGAGCACGGTTGATCACTTAATCTCCTCCAATTTTTCTTTTATCCGCTTTAAAAACGAAAATCCTACCAAAAGAGCCCAATTTGCCTTCGGATCGATCTCGGATTTGGTGAGTTTTTCGTGGTTTTGGTCCATAGATCCGTTGCTTTGGGAGTCGATCTATAGCCCCTTGTTTCTAGCTCACCTTTCGGCCGCTTTTTCAACGAATTTGAGGTTTTGGCAAGTTCACCGCTCCAGTTCGTGCTGCTTGCATCGCCACCGCGTACTATCAATAGTGACCGGTACTACCGGTAGACATGTTTAACTACTTACCACCGATTATCATTTATCACTGCATTACCGCCGCCATCGGCCGTGCTCACCTTCTTGACGCTCGATTTCGCTCACGACCTTTTCCACCTCGCTTGTTCGTGTTTCATGGTTTGTCGCCATTTTCACAATACCTCCGTGATCAACATCATACCGCTTCACGACACCGCGACACCGAACATCTCCCCACCAACGGTTGTAAGTCGTCAACAATACCAAAGGTATAACTTGCACCACCTGACAAATTTCATATCTTCCTTTGTGTGTATCTATCCTTTGAGAGCAACTCATTTTGTGTTTGTCTACATTGTGCTCTTGCCTTCGGAAAAGTGAGAGTGTGAGGCCAAATACAAAAGCTAACATAGTAGCATAGCAAGGGAGAAAAAGAAAAAGAATCAAAAAAAAACAAGGAAAAGAAAAAGATAGAATACAAAGTTACATTGTCTCCCAATACAAAGAGAATACCAAGCTTGTAAGCCAACAAGAGAGAAGAAAGAGCTTAACGGCAAGTGCACAAATCTATTGCTTATCCTCTTTGGCAAACGAGTTGTGGTGTCTCCTTGTGTTGGCACGACAACCCGTAGTCTTCATAGGACCTTTTGTGCTCATTTTCATAGTCGTGCCGACCGCTTTTCTCCACGTGTGTTTTTCGTGTTTTGTAGATCGATCCTTTTGCTTTTGATCTTTGGTTCTTACCACGAGGACAATAACCTTTTGCTTGGATCGCTTGCTTGGTTTTCCACAACCCTAACCTTCCACCAAAAGCCTTTGAGAGTTTCTTGCCATTTCACTTTGCACGCTTTTCGCCATTTGTGTGGCAATTGGTTTGACATAATCTCCAAGGTGAGGTAAAGGCTAACTCTCCACACCCTTTCTCTCCATATACAACCATTGTTGGCTTTGCATCATGGACAGCATGGAGAGCCATCCCAACCACCACCACCTCCGGAGGATGATAACCAATTCATGACAAGATGGGACCATTGAAGATCCGAGGAGAATTCAACTATCGCTAGAAGCTCTTGAGAGGCGCCAAGATGAACAATTTAGCGAGGCCTGTGGAATTCAAGAACATCGACAACCGCTCAAGAAGTCCGTACAAATGCATGCCATGCAACACAACCTCACCATCAAAATGAAGCTCTTGGTCGGCACTCGCCCAACGGAAGAGAAGCTCCAACACATCATCGATGGACTCGCAAGGACACGCCATGAATCAAGCTCATCTCAGACTTCAAGTGAATCATGCACCTCGCCACACGCTCAAGGCACCGGACGGACCCGCTCTTCAATCCATGAGCTCTTCACAAGCTGTACCATCTCCGCCACGCCGACATCAAGCTATGATGGTGACCTCCGCAAGACCTCCAAGACGTGAAGCAAACCGACCACAACCAAGGGCACCGGTGATTCAACAAGAGCAACCTCGCATGGACCACCATGGCCATCGACGCCGACACGCCCTTCAACAACAAGTGAAACTTCCAAGAGGACGAATAAGATCATCGCCGACGGAAGCACTCAAGATCCTCCAAGGCGCCATCATCGACATGAGCCCTCCGCCAACATAATGGTCATGACGAGCCTCCCTACACCAAGAAGAAGAGCACATTGCGATACGGCTCGTCTTCCTCGCCACATGGCGCAAGCTAATGCTCCTCGCCATCAACCACGACAAGAGCAAGAGCAAGCTCCCCAAGCTCGCCGTGAGGACCATCAACCTCCCTCGCCCGCATCCGCGACAAGAAACGAGCACGCTTCCCAAGCTCGCTGTCAACAACAAGTTCCACCACCAAACGCTGCACTCAACAACCACGCGAGCATCGCAACAATCACCAAGGTGACATGAGAGCTCGGATGATGATGATGACCGCCAAAATCATGGCAACCGCAACCGGAACAAGAATGGAGAAGAAACGCTCGCAAGCTCAAATTCACCATGCTAAAGTTCACCGGTTCCAATGAACCAAGAATATCTCTTGGGAACTCAAGGTACAAGATCTTCCGCATGCACAACTATAGCAATGAGAAGATGATGGCCATGGCATCCCCTCGAGTTTGATGAGTATGCCAACCTTTGGGGAATAAGTCCAACTCGCCACAAGCAAAAGAAGAGCCTCCAATCGCAACTTAGCAAGATATGAAGGCTCATATGAGATCCCGCTTGTTCCTTCACACTACACGCATGACCTCTTCAACAAGCTTCAAACGCTAGTCAAGGGACAAAGACCGGAAGAGTACTTCAAGCAAATGGAGCTCAACATGATCCGTGCCAACATTGAAGAGCGAGATGAGCAAACAATGGCACGCCTCAATGGCTTGAACCATCCCATCAAGCGCATCACCGAAGTTCCAAAAGTACAACAACATGGTTGAGCTTGTGCACATCGTGATCCAAGGCCGAGCGCCATGCAAGAGGACATCAAGTACAACAAGCCAAAGACGATTTCACCTACAAGCTAGCGCCCAACCACTACTCCAAGAACACCAAGTGGAAGCTCCCCAAGTTCAACCAAGCTTCCTTCAAGCCAACTATTACCTAAGGAAAACAGCCCCCAAGTGGCAAACACACAAGGATGATCAACCATTCAATGGTGAATGCTACAAGTGTGGAGGCAAAGGGCACAAGTCGAATGCATGTGAAACAAGAAAGTTTTGTTCATCCATGACAACGCGATGAAGAATACTTGAGTGAAGACGAGTTTGATGCAAGGGTCAAGGAAGCCATGGCAAGGCAACATTTGGAAGAGGACTAAGAACTTTGTGTGTGAGCATGATTTAAAGTCCATCGCCAGGTCACAAGGGTCTTCACTACCCAAGCCAATGAAAATGAAGACCAACGCCAACATCTTCCAAACTCGTGCTTAAGATCAATGGAAGTCCATCAAAGTTGTCATCGATGGAGGAAGTTGCTACAACCTCGCAAGCACGGAATTGTGTGAGAAACTCAACCTCACCCTTCACCCACATAGACACCCCTACCATATCCAATGGCTAAGTGACCAAGGATCCGCTAAGATCAAGCACACCGCCCTTGACGCCTCCATTGGGCACTACAAGGACACGGTGGAATGTGACGTGGTTCCAATGACTATTGTCACATGTTGCTCTAAGGTCAGGCAATATGACAAGTGTGCTTTGCATAATGGTCACCAAACACCTACACTTTCAAATGGCTTGATAAAACTTGTGTGTTGCAACCAATGACTCCTAGCCAAATAATTGCGACAATGCAAAGGCTTTAGCGAGGGCGCAATACGCAAAAACACCTTGTGAGAAGAGTGGTGAGCGAGAGAACCACACCATAGTGAGTGAGAGCTACAAGCCAAACTCAAGTGGAAAACTAAGAGTGTTCTTCTTGCCACCAAAAGTGAGATGAGAGAAGGAGGAACAACTCATCCATCTTGCACTACGCCCTCGTATGCAAGGGACTAGCGCAATGAACCAATGACTTGACAAATATTCCTCCTTATTTGATGGCTGTTTTGCAGAATTCCAGATGTATTTCCAAGAGCTCTCATGGCCTTCCTCCTTCGTGGAATCGAGCAATCAGACGACCTCATACCCCACAAGACCACTACTAAATCAAGGCCACGACGCAGACAAACCCTAAGAGACAAAGGAGATCGAGGCCAAATCAACCAACTCGCTCCAAAGGTTTGATCCAAGTAAGCACTAGACCAAGCGCGGTTCCCGTGATCTTAGTCCCGAAAACGGATGATACGCTATGGTTATGCATGGATCCGCCTCAATCAATGCTATCACCGTATGCTATCGACATCCTATACCGCTGCCTTGATGACATGCTTGATGAGTTATGTGGAGCCATATTTTCGAAAATTGATCTTCGAGTGGCTACCATCAAATTCGCATGATCAAGGTGATGAGTGGAAACCGCCTTCAAGACCAAGCTTGGTCTCTATGAATGGTTGGTTATGCCTTTTGGCTTATCCAATGCCCCATCTACCTTCATGCGCCTCATGAACCATATTTTATCTCTCATTAGAAAGAGTGTAGTTGTTTACTTTGATGACATTCTTGTCTATAGCAAGTCACTAGGAGGAGCATGTTACTCATGTAAAGGAGGTCTTACAAATCCTTCATTATGAAAAGCTTTATGCTAACCTCCCAAGTGCACTTTTGCAAGAGACAAGTTGATTTTCCTTGGTTTTGTTGTGTCTTCTAATGGCATTGAAGTTGATGTATCAAAAGTCAAGGACATACTTAGATTGGCCCACCCCTAAAAATGTTAGTGAACTTCAGAGTTTTCATGGGTCGGGCTTTTACCGCCGCTTGTGAAAGATTTTTCCACAATTGCTTGCCCTCAACGAATCGACCAAGAAGAATGTCACGCTGCTTGGGGAAAAGCACAACAAAAGGCTTTGATGAGCCTCAAAGGAGGCTCACCAAGCACCACTTCTTGCATTGCCTGATTTCACAAAACCTTTGAGATTGAATGTGACGCTAGTGGTATTGGCATATGGCGCCCTTATAAAATGGGCCCTATTGCTTACTATAGTGAGAAACTTGATGGCGCACGCCAATTATCCCATTTATGACAAAGAACTTTTGCCTTGGTTCGTGTTCTTCAAGTGTGGCAACACTATCTTTGGCCCAAAGAATTTATAATCCATTCCACCATGAGTCGCTGAAGTACCTTAAGGCCAAGCCAACTTGAGTAAAAGGCACGCAAAGTGGGTTGAGTTTATGGAGTCTTTTCCTTACATTGTAAAATACAAGAAGGGAAAAGAAAATGTGGTATGACGCTTTGTCTCGCAAAACCACAAGCTTTCTTACACGACTAAGTCAATGTTTTGGGTCTTGAGGACATCAAATCTTTGTACTCGTCCGATTCTTTTCTTTGGACCAATATTTGCACAATGTTCAATAGACAAAGGGATTGATGATTTCTATTTGCATAAGGGTTTTCTTTTCAAACAAAACAAGCTTTGCATTCAAATCGCCTCTCCAACTTTTCTTCTTCAAGAGTCCCATGGTGGAGGCCTTATGGGTCACTTTTGGAGATAAGACATATGACATGCTCTCCACTCACTACTTTTGGCCAAAGATGAAGCGCCACGGAGCGCCACGCTCAACGATGCACTACATGTATCCAAGCTAAGTCTAAGTCCAACCCTTTGGTCTTTATATGCCATTGCCTATTCCTCATGCACCTTGGTCGGACATTAGCATGGACTTTGTATTAGGTTTGCTTCAGATCTAAACATGGTCACGATTCCATATTTGTAGTCGTGGATCGCTTTCAAAAATGGCACATTTCATTCCGCACATAAGACCGATGATGCTTCACATGTCGCAAATTTGTTTTTCGTGGAAATAATTCGCCACACGGCGCGTTATTTAACAATCGCCTCCGACCGTGACGTAAAATTCATGAGCTACTCGAAGACCTCATGGCCAAGCTCAAGATCAAGCTTCTCTTCTCGTCCGCATCCTCAAACCGATGGACAAACCGAGGTAGTCAATCAAGTCTTGGCACACTTCTCCCGTGTTGATAAAGAAGAAACCTTAAAGATCGAGGAATGCATTCCACACGCCGAAGTTCGCCACAACCGCGCCAAGCACTCCACAACCATGAGGAGCCCGCTCATGATCGCTTCATGGATTCGAGCCTCTCACCACGCCGATATCCTTCCACTTCCACTTCATGAACGCGCTAATATGGACGCTTTGTCAAGCTGTCCAAGCAATGATGAAACCCATGAAGACACACGAGCTACTATCGAGAAACAAGTCCTTCGCCAAGCATCAAAGCTAAACAAGACCAAGAAAGAGATGATCTTGATGAGGGCGACCTTGTATGGATACACTTGAGTAAAGACAATTTTCCCCAAGGAACACGACTGCCAAAGCCACGAGGCTAATGGACCATTCAAGGTGCTAAAAAGGATAAACAACGCCTATGTGATCGAGCATACCAACATCAAGTATCTTGTGAGCTCGACATTCATCGTCAAGGACCTCTCACCCTACCATGGCGAAGAGGAAGTTTCATTGAAGAGTCGAGGACGACTCTTTCCTGTTGGGGAGCTGATGCAGTTCTCCGATCGCTACTACATCTACTCCCACGAGCTACCCAGTGGGACCCATGATCACCGCAGAGCCAAACTCCTTCAAACTAAGGTGAACTCGCTCCTCTCCTTGTGTGACTTCGACACTTGTATGGTTTGCCACATTTCACAAAACTTTGTGCATCATCGCACGAAGAAGCCACCGGCCGCCAGACGTTAGCTTCAGACCTGGGATTACCGACTACTGCTCCAAGCGGTCCCACCGCCTCCTACCGCCGGGCCGCCACAGAAGCACTACTCCACGCCTCAAGCAAGATTACGTCCTCAAGAACTGATTACCCAAGTGGCCGGGTACTACCGCCTCCTACTGCCGCCACCGACGCCCGACGGAAGCTCCAGCCTCAAGCTAAGATTACTGCCTCCAAGCAAGATTACTGCTACCACTGCATTACCGGGTTGCCGGACTGTACTACCGGTCCTGCCTGACCGATCACCTAAGTTCGGCCCCGTGGCCTGTAACCCCACCTATCATTTATCTCTCCATTCCGAACCACCTGCTTTGTGGCCGACTATATATAGCCCCACCCTCTATTGTAAACGCTTAGACTTGATAATTATAGATATTAAGGAAACCTTTGAGGACTTATATCTATTGGGTCTCATGCTCCTACCAAGGAGCACCGATTATCCACCCCTCTTGGATCTTGCCCATCGCTGCCTGTTGTACAAGGCCTTGGGTTCTTTTCTCGCCTCAAGTCGCCAAGGTCTCACCAAGCACCTCGTCCCTGTTGTTGGCGTGAGAGCGAGCTCACCAACACCGATCCTAGGATTATGTTGGGATTCCATGCCACCCCATGCGTGAGGAGAAGCGCGTATCGTGCCTGCGCGTGTGTTCGTAGTTTCATCGCCTCCCCGATTTCACACTCCGACCACCTCATTTCCCTCGCTCGTGGGAATTGGTGGAAAGATCTGCCAACCCTGTGGTTACCCCATAACACTACAAGTGTGAGGCAAAGGACACAAGTCGGCCGCATGTGGAAACAAGAAAGTTTTGTTCATCCACGCAATGGTGATGAAGAATTTTGTTTAAGATGAGTATGATGCAAGGGTCAAGGAAGCATTATTAGGGCAACATTTGGAAGATGACCAAGACCTACAATCTTCCAAACTCGAGCCAGATTAATGGGAAGTCCATCAAAGTTGTCATCGATGGAGGAGTTGCCACAATCTTGCAAGCACGGAATTGTGTGAAAACTCAACCACACCCTCCAAAGACAAGCATCCCTACCATATACAATGGCTAAGGACCAAGGGTCCATCAAGATCAAGCACAATTGCCCTCGGTAACGCTCTCAATTGACCATACAAAGACACTATGGATGTGATGGTCCCAATGACGGTTTACATATGTTGCTAGGAAGGCTATGGCACATGACAAGCGTTGGCTTTGTATGATGGTCACACAAACACTTATACCTTCAAATGGCTTGGAAAAGACTTGTGTTTTGTAACCAAAGGACTCCTAGCCAAATAATGGATAATGCAAAGGCTTTAGCGAGGGCGCAAAGCACAAAACCACATTGTGAGAAGAGTGGTTAGCGAGGAACCACACTATAGTGAGCGAGGGCCACAAACCAAACTCGTGGAAAAACCAAGAGGTTCTTCTTGCTACCAAAAGTGAGATGAGAGAAGTGAACAACTAATCCATCCATCTTGCACTATGTCCTTGTATGCAAGGGACTAGCGGTGAACTAATGACTTGACAAATGTTCCTCCTTCTTTGATGGCTATTTTTCAGAATTCCAAGATGTTTTCCTCAAGAGCTTCCTCGATGGACTACCTCTCTTCATGAATCGAAAGCACCGCAGACGACCTCATAACTTGCGCCCACTCCCAAACTGCCGCCACGACGCATTTAACCTAAGACGAAGGAGATAGAATGAAAATCAAACTCAACTCGCCCAAAAGTTTGATCCAAGCAAGCACTAGCCCAAGCGCAGACCTGTGGATTCTAGTTCCAAAACGGATGATACGCTATATATGCATGGACTATCATTCAACTGATGAGCTTCGCCCCACTTACGCACCTCCATCTACAACACCTAGTCCCCCAAGTGTACCATTGACTCGCTACCAGCCAAGCTCCCACAAGGTTAACTCGCCCTTCCTCATGTGATTTTGGTCTACCTTGATGGCTTGTTACTTCATGCAACTACGCTTGTGTATCCCCACCTATGAAGCAACATCACCACACCAAGCCCCCAAGGAAGAAGGACCAGGAGAAGAAGCCGCCGAGCTTCGTGACACCGAGTCTCCTGTAAGACCGGAGTCTCCGGGTCTCAGACACGGAGTCTCCGGATTCCTCCCGGTCCCGCCCTGTGAACCAAGCCCGGATACCGATACCCTTCGAGACGGGTCCGAGATCGACCGAGTTCGTTCTGCACTGGAGTCTCCTGACCCAACACCGGAGTCTCCTACCGCTCGATGCTGTGCATGTCAAAGACTTTGGCCTGGCCCATGTAACCCCGGCCACCAACTTCCAGCTTTTATTCCAAAATCCATCCTCGCTTATGGTCAAGCCTATATAAAACCCCACCCTCTTATGTAAACCCCTAGACTTGGATAATATTGTTGAGGACACCCTTTGAGGATCTTTCATCTATTGGTCTCATGCTCCTACCAAGGGCAACCATATTATCCACAACCTCTTGGATGTTGCTCAGTGCGCTCTAAGTTGTACAAGTCCTGGGATCTCTGTCTCGTGGCCCAAGTAGCCAAGATCTCACCAAGCATCTCACCCTCATTCTTGGTTTGAGAGAGAGTCATTTCAACACCGATCCTAGGATTATGTTGACCTGGCTGCCACCGTGTGAGTTATCGGTATCAATGGAATCCATCAAACCAGCTGACGGAACCAGTCCTGACTAACTTTGAACTATAGCCCAAGATCAACAACCATCAAAAAATGAGATATCCACCAAGGGCTGACCCATGAAATAACTGAGGCTACTGATTCACCAGGCCCTGGACCAATTCCAAACTGTAAGCAAGAACCATATTATGACGCAAGAGGTGCCAATGTATCCTAAATAGGTTCACAAGAGTTTCCACTGTTTTCAAGTTTACATTAAATGTCTAAACAAACCAAATGAAGGACATGGCGTCATGATAGGTATACCAACTTTAAATGACCCAAAAGCACATTAAACCATGAAAATTACATGTACTCATTCAAAATAAACAGCACCATATTAATTCATGGACGACCTGGTGAAGTATTAATCTTGAATATTTCGTCCAAGCCTTCTTTTCTTCATTATGGTGGGTCATTCCCCAAAGTTCCGAATTCCATTCGTGGCCTTCTTCGATCATCACACGTTGTCGCCATCTCCATGCATGGCCATGCTCCAATGCTGTCCCCATCCATGTCATCCATCATTCCTGGAAAGAGTAAGAAATACATCCGATTTAGGGCAGCATCATATTCTCATGTATGTGGAGGAATAGTTCCAAGAAACTAAAGTACCGAGTAGTTGTTGTTTGGCACGTAGATCGTGTGGATGGGTCCCCATGTGTAGTCAGGTACAATGGTCAGATTAACAGAAGGGATGTCCACATCATACCCCCTCTTGAATCTTGAAGTCGTCTTCGACGCAATCAATCTTCCTCACCAAAGTAAGGTCAACCGTAACAAGTTAAACGAGGGACTAACCATACTAAAGTCCTGAAAATTCCAAGTTTATATCCATTATCATTTATTTTCTAACAATCTTAAAGGGACCAGCAAAGACGCGACATTAACTTGACTCTGCGTGAATCGTGAAAAAGCGATCTCACGCAAATGTAATCAAACAAGATCTCCAACATCAAACATAACATGCTTTCTTCCTTATCCTCAGCAGTTTATACTTAGTATCTGGTGTGTTCAATGTTATCTTTAGTAGTCTTATATAAGTTTAATATCATTTCAAATACAAGGCTGTAGCATCCAAATTATTTTGGCGCATTGTGGAGTTTTCAGATTGTGGGGGGAGATGATGGAGGTCGTAATGATAGGCAGTGTGTCCGGATCTTTCATGAGATGGCTTATAATCGATTTGGTGGAGTTCGACACGATCCGATTACACGGCGAAAGCACGAAATGCAATGTAATCACGTAGGGCCAATCTCTCGAGGTTAATGATCCTCAAGGAACACGATCACCGTGGACCAATGAGGGTCTTAATTCACCAAATCGAGAACAAGTAAGAACTAATATTGCAATCAAGATATTATGGATTAAAGAGGAGTTTTTATTGAAAGAAGTGGATCCCGAATAGGTGGCACAAGAGGCCTTCCGCGACGCCGAGCCTCATGGTTAAGTATCATGGCTAACTTAATGTCTAAACAAAACCGAGTCTAAAGGTTCGGTTATGGGGCGATGCAGGCGAAGGTGGGGTTTCGCCAGCCATGAAGTGGTGTAATAATCCAACTTTAAAAGTCCTCTTCAAATACTTGACCAAAAAGTGCTAATTAAAAACTCATGAAAATTACATGGGCTCGGCCCAAAATAAGGTGTCGCAGCACTATATTATGCTATGGATTTAAATTCAGAAGTATTGATCTTGAATATTTTGGCCTGCTTCTTTTCTTCATTATGGTGGCTCTAAAGTTCTCAAATCTTTCATCCTCATACCTTCTCTTGGATCAATGCATGCTTGTCGCCATCACCATGCACTACCATGTTCCAATGCTTGTCCCTCTCATCCATGCTCTATCTATCATTCCTAAGAGTAAGAACATTTCTATTTAGGTGCATCATATTCTCACAAGGTATGTAAGAATAGTTCCAAGAAACTAAAGTAATTATAGTTTAGTTGTTTGGCACTTAGGATCTTGTATGGTCCTTGTATGTGTGTTGTCAGAGGTAACGGGTTACTAATAGTAGGATGTCTACATCATGCTCCCCCTTCTTGAATTGAAGTCGCCCCCATTTAACTTCCGCTTCCTCACCAAAGTAAGGCTTCAAATCTGCAATGTTAAATGTAGGATTAACTGCATTCAAAGTCCTGCAGTAACCCCAAGTTTATATGCATTTATCATTACCCCCTAACAATTTTAAAGGCCAAAGAAAGACGCAGACCCTAGACTTATGTAAATCAGAAAAAAACGTATCTTTACGCAAATGTAACTAACAAGATTCTAACATCAAACACAACATGCTTCTTTCTCCTTTATCCCCAAAGAAGTTTATACTTAGTATCTATGTGTTCAATGTTATCTTTAGTAGTCTTATGCAAGTTTATTATCAGCTCAAATAAGGCTGTAGCATCCAAATTATGCTGCAATCAAGAAGAAAAAGGCAATAAATCAATAGGTGCACGAGGAACAAAAACCACACACAATCTCAAATGAAACATCTTTGTGGTAGAATGCAATGAACCATTATAAGAAATTTATATGAGTAAAACACTTTTCCCACAATTTTAAGTTCTTCTTAAAACAAATTTCGAGAACATAGTGGTATAAAGTTCTATTTAATACTTCAAAGTCAATTAATGGGCTTAGGATGATATGTAGTACTAACAGCAATTTAGTCCTAACTTAGCCTATAAACATCTCCAAAAGTGGCTAAGAAATTTAGTAAGTATCACGATCAGAGATACACAGTATTTGGGCACACCATGCAAACGTATAATTTCTGTTAAAAGAACAAATCAGTACTATGCAAGATCATCCGCTTTATGACAAGGAATAAAGCAAATATATCT
Source organism: Avena longiglumis (assembly GCA_030063025.1). Taxonomy (NCBI): domain Eukaryota; kingdom Viridiplantae; phylum Streptophyta; class Magnoliopsida; order Poales; family Poaceae; genus Avena; species Avena longiglumis. The sequence goes on from CP125975.1 coordinate 287,183,568, forward strand.
TAGAAAACCGATCCACAACAATAAAATACTATCCTCCCTTCGTAAGGTTCGTAGTGGCAATCCCAAAACAGTCCATAGAAATATCCTCCCAAGGAACACTTAGGAAATGTGAAGAGAGAGGTATATACAACCATGTGGATTAAGGCTTAGACTTAGCTTTTGATAAGCATTGCAGCGCGCTACAAATCTCTCTAACATCCTCGACGCATACGTGGGCTAAAAAGAAGTGTGGAGCAAGAATATCCTTCGCCTTCTTGACAATTAAAGTAACCCATCAATCCTCCCTCCATGCGCCCCGTAATAAACAAAGACTAACAGCTATCTCGAATGCATAGTCTGGTTAACATCAACACAAAGCCATCAAGACGAACTTGTTCCAAGTTCTACCATCTCACAATTCGCAACACATCTTTAAATTCAAAGACGCACATATTGTTCCTTACGTTTCTAATCCAAATATTTTGAAGTCAAGTTGAGATAACAAAGAACGGCGTGATAAAGCATCAAGAATATATTATCTTTACCTTTCAGGTTTGATAAATATAAGGGAAAGACTCAATAAATTCAAATCACTTTTGTACATGACGACGATTCAACTTAGCTGACTACGTAATATGCTTCAAAGATCATGATCAATGAATAACAAATTCTTTAGGCCATATAGATAATGTTGCCAAGTTTCTGTCCCAACCAACGAGATATAATTCTTTATCATAAGTAGAATAGTTCCACTAGCCCCACTCAATTTCTCTCACTAAAATATGCAACAGGTTTTCCTCTGTAATAACACCCTCCCAAACCAATTCTACTAGCATCACATTCAAGCTCAAAAGTCTTAGTAAAATCAGAAGTCAGTAAGGGAGCATGTGTTAGCTTATCTTTCAATATGATTTGCATATTCTATGTTGTGCACCCCAAACAAAGGGCACATCCTTCTTGGTAGCCTTCCATTCAACAAGGCAATTGATCCAAAGTCTTGACAAAGTCACTTATAAAAAAACCAATGAGGCTAAGAAAACTCCTACTTGTGTGACTGCCTTGTCATGCACATTCTCAATAGTCAATCTTACCGGATCTACTATAATACCCTCGTGATGTAAATAACATGTGCCAAGAACGAATCTGATTGGTGCAAAAGGTGCACTTCTGTTGTTACAAACAAAATGTGCATCACGGTGCCATTGAAAACAAGATGTAAATGGTCCAAATGTTCCTCTAAAGATTTGCTATAAACGTAATACTTACCAAAGTAGACTACCACAAACGCCCAATGAAAGTAACGAAAATCAAGCTCATTAATCTCATGAAAATAGGTGCATTAGTTAAAACCAAACGGCATTACCAATCACTCATATAAACCCTAACTTAGTTTTAAAATGCTGCTTTCCATTCATCTCTAATTTCATACGAATCAGGTAAACTACTACGCAAATCAACTTTAGAAATATGGTAGAGCCACCAATCTGATTGCTACGTCATCTAAATTGCGGAATAGGGATGACACATTTTAATAGTAATATTATTGATAGCTTCCATAATCAAAGACACATGCCAAGAACTATCTTTCTTTAGGCACCAAAATAATAGGAACAAAGACAAGGGCTAAGGGACTCAATGGTCATGATCTCTGGCCGAGGTTCTGCACTCATGCTGTATCTCCCTTTGTCTCCTCCGGATTGGTTCTATATGGCGCTACAAGTTGGGTAACGGCACCGTGAATTAGATCAATTTGATGCTCAATTTCTAATAGGAGGTAGTCCCGTGGCAATCCTTCAATGAAATACGCCTCATATTCCCCGCAAAAGGTTACAAATAGCGGTGGCAAAAGTAAGAGTGCATATCCAAATGAAAACAAAACCTCTTTTGGTATACAATTGTATAACATTGAGTATTGTTTACATCTAGTTCAAGAATATCAATTTTATTTGCAAGCATACATGGACTCTTCAAACGAATTTCAAGAGTACGTAGAATCGCATTTAGTGTTCTTTGCAGTATAAAACTGGCAAAGAATAACTGATTTCACTTTATTTTTTCTCCCAGCTTTGGGGCTCTATTTCAGTTTCAGCAAGATCATCTTTTAAAACTGCTCGAGTCATAGGTTTAGACCAATTTTCTTTCCATCATGCATAAGAGAATATGGTTAGTTTTGCTATTGCGAATGCATTCTATCAAATCACATGGTTCGGCCACAACAAAGAACAAGCTTGTATAGGCAACATCACAATCAACAAAATCGTAATATGTACCAGTAAAATGCACTGCATCGCTCTTGTTACCTTGATCTTGCAGAACTCAAACCATTGGATGTGGCAGAATGTGGGCGCTTGTCTTGTCAGAAGCGCAAGCTTCTCTACCATGTCAACATCGCCGATTATTACAAATTCCTCCATCAATGATGATCCAGATAGTTTTTCCTTGACAACACCACGTGTTTGGAACAAAGTTGTGGCGTTGATCTTGCCTTTTATTTTTCCTTAATTGCACACTAACACACGCGCGTGAATTAAACTCTTGTATCGACCAAAGCAGTTTCAGCCTCCCATTACCTCCGCTCGCCATCATCATCAATTGTTCCATCTCGAGGTAAATAAGGGCTAGTGTATCTTCATCAAGTCATCATGGAATCAGATTCACCATCTTCTTCTTCAAGACGACTTCATCGCCATCAGTCAGGTAATCGCTTCAATACACCAAAACCCCACTTGCGGCATTGTATATCCTTAGTCTTACCTGGAAGCCAGAAGATGCCCACGAAAGGTGAGCATTGATGATGAGAGGAGCAGCGGAAATCTTGTGGTGGCCTTCGGATGTGGTAGAAATGGAGGTGAATCATTTATATATTACCGACACGGATGTTCAAGTGGATGCTTAATTCACAGAATTATTAGTTCCGCCATGGTGTCACATCCCAGACTTTATACGCTCAGCTTGTGCTGTAAGATGAAATAAACGAAAGATAGAATCTATATTCTTATAATCTAATAAAAATAATGGGGTCCTTGTTTAATCCAATTAAAGAAACGTGCAAAAGCATTTGTTCATTAGATTCATAAGACCACACCTAACCATCCCCGCTTGCAATTCTCGGGACAAATACTTTTCACAGAATTTTTCCTTTGCTCTAAGCGTGTCGATTTTAGTAAATCACGCGGATAAGTGGAGGTACAAAACGAACACGATAGCGCTTTTGAAGCGTACCAAGTACTAGGAATAGTAGTAGGATTTAAACGATGTCACCTGCATCACCAAAGGGAAGCAAATTGAAAATTCACATGGCAAGTACTAACATTTATATTCTCGTGATATTTGCTACGCAAAACGCTGTTCTATCACTTCATCTCCCCATGTATATGCATCAGATTATATTTACCTCAAAAGATGGAATATTTAATCAGTTTTGCAACATGATCATCATCAAGATGCGACTGCAACAGCTATGTAGTAATGTCGGGGATCACCAAAGAAAATTCGTGAGGTTGTTCAACCTCTCGCCAAATCGCATCGCTGCCGCCGGTCGTAGTAAGCATCACGTTCGTCTCCAATGTCGCATACAGTGAGCCACATGAAGTCCGAGTAGAACGCCGTCGGCAGCAGAGCCGGTGCGCGGCGGCAGCCGCATCAGCAACGGAGCTGCGATCGAATGCGTCAGGCGCTGCAGCTGCAAGGAAGTGTAACGTTCGTGGTTTTGAACCGGAACGCTGCTTGGCGCGAAGGATTGAGTCCATCATCTTGTTCACTTGCCAGGAGCTTGGTGTCAAACTCCTAGGCGGTCTGACGCGATCACTGTGAGCGGAGGAAGTGGGTACAGTTCGTCGCCATGGGTGGTCCACATTCCGCCATGCTAGTCTTAAAAAGGCTGTATCATGTGACAGGTAGTCACAGAATCCGCTGCTAATATACGGTTTGCGTTCTTAATAAACAGCAGAAAAAGGCGGCAAAACCACGGTGTAACGGTCCAGATTGAACTGGCTTTATTACTGGAGGTTTCAAACACCGGTGACGTGAGAGAGTATCCGGTGGAGCCTGGGAAGGTTTAGCAAGGGGTCAAAGAGAATTATCAAAACAGCAATGCAAAAAGTTGAAAGAATGCTCAACGAGACAAACGCTTGGTCCCAGGCTGTAATCGTGATTAGAGACGCGAGCCCAGATTACCAACCATGTCGACGCCACACAACAAGGATCAGATGATGATATAGCACCTCAAAAAGCGCATCCGAGATGAAAATCACTATGATGGCGAGTGTTCAGAACTGATTCACTTCGGTTCAAAAGAGGTTAGCCCCCAAAAATTTTTTTCAATTTTTATTTTGTCCTGAAAGCAAGTAAGTTTAATATCATGTCAAGGCTTCCAGCATCCCAAATTATGTTGCAATCAAGAAGGTAAAGGCAATAAATCAATAGGTGCACCAGAACAAACCATATATGTTCCAAATGGGCATCTTGTAGAATGCAAAGACCCATTATACAAATTCTATATGAGGTAAAACACTCTTCCCACACTTTAAATTCTTCTTTAAACACTGAAGAGCAGTAGACAAAGTTCTATTTACTACTCATCAATTACTGGGCTTAGATGGCTATGCGCTAAAGAGCAATTTAGTTCAACTTGTTTACAACATCTCCAAAAGTGGCTAAGAAATTTAGTATCACTTATCGTAGATAATAAATGGTACACCATGCAAACGTAATAATTTCAATGAAAGAATAAACGCAAATATGCGCAAGATCATCATAAGACAAGGAATGTATGTGCTATCTTAGAGAACTGATCCACAATTAACAAAAATACTTATCCTCCCTTCTCGTTCGTGGCAATCCCAAACAAAGCTACAAAATATCTCCAAGGAAAAATACTAGGAATAGCAGGTATATATAAACCATGTGGATTAAGAAGTGACTTAGCTTTGACAGAAAAGGCTACAAATCTCTCTCAACATCTCGACGACACGTGGCCAAAAGAAGTGCAGCAAGAACATCCTCCGCCTTCTTGTGCCACCAAAGTGTCCCATCAATCTCCTCCATGCGCCCCAATAAATAAAAGACTTAACAGAAGACTGAATGCATAGCTTGTTAGCACAACCATTATTGAAGACGAATCCTGTTCCAAGTTCTACCATCTCATAATT